>CAUEHQ010000419.1:0-19733 GCA_958510825.1 Brachypterus glaber
AATGTATACTTTGTAAACCAGTCTGACACAACTAAAAGATAACAAAAACCTTTAGAACTTCTGGGAAATGGTCCCTGCAAATCACATGAAATAACTTGCCACGGATAATTTACTTCTTTTTCACGACCCATCAATCCAAAACGTGCAGAATTACTAACTTTTTGTGATTGACAAATATTACAACATCTTACATATTTTAAAATATCTTTACGCATTTTTGGCCAAAAATATGTTTCTGAAATTCTATGAAAAGTTTTAAAAAATCCCATATGAGAAGCTAATACATCGTCATGACATTCTTTTAGAACTTGTTTACGACATTTTTGAGGCACTAACAATTTCCACTCTATAATATTACTTTTTACTTTTACAGTCTTGGTCGGTATGAACTTATAAATATTATCATCAATAACTTTAAATTGCGGATATGAATCTGGACTCTTACCAATTTTTTCCCTCAACTGAATATAATATTTATCACTATTATAATCATTTACATTAAAATTAATTAAATTTACATCTGGAAAAATTGATTTTTCTGGTTCTATTCTATCAAAAGCTCTGGATAACCCATCAGCTACTACATTTAATTTACCTCTACGATATACAATATCCATATCATATTGCTGTAATTTTAATGACCATCTAGCCAAGCGACCAGAGGGATCTTTCATATTACTCAAATATTTTAAAGAAGAATGATCTGTAATTACTGTGAATTTAACACCTTCAATATATGGTCTAAACCTATCTATATAGCAAACAAAACAGCTAAACATTCCTTTTCACCTACAGAATATTTTATTTCACTACGTGTTAAAGCTCTACTAGCATAAGCTATTACTTTTTCTTGACCATCTTGCGTTTGTGTTAATATGGAACCGAGGCCAACTAAAGAAGCATCACATTGTATAACAAATGGTAAAGAAAAATTGGGACTTGCTAAAGCTGGAGCATTTATTAAAGATTCCTTCAACAATAAAAAAGCTTTTTCTGCATCAGTATTCCAACTAATGGCTTGTTTTTTACCTTTGCCCTTTAAAAGTGAATTTAATGGACTAACAATTGTTGAAAAATTCCTAACAAATCTACGATACCACGAAGCTACACCTAAAAATCGTTTTATCTCTGTACTATTTGTTGGTCTAGGATAGTTTATTATTGCTTCTACTTTTTGCGGATCGGTTCTTAAACCAAAATTATCAATTACAAAACCTAAATACTTAAGTGATTTTCTAAAAAAATTACTTTTTTCAAAATTTATTGTAAGATTAGCAGATTTTAATTTTTCATGTACTATTTGAAGTAATTTAATATGTTCCTCAAAAGTTTTTGATACTATTATAATGTCGTCAATATAAACAAATATATTTGGATAAAAGGAGAAAGGAAAAAGTTTATCCATTAATCTTTGCTGACTTTGTGTTCCATTTTTGAGTCCATAACACATTACATTAAATTCAAATAGTCCCCTACCAGGTACGGAAAATGCAGTTTTTTCTTTAGCAGTTTTTGTAAGTGGAATCTGCCAAAAAGCATTTTTTAAATCTATACTTGATATATATTTTGCATCGCCTAATAAACTTAAAATGGAGTCTATCCTTGGTAAAGGATGTGAATCACCTTTTGTAATAGAATTTAATTTACGTCCATCAAAACAAAAACGGTATGTACCATTAGCTTTTTTTACTAATAAAACTGGTGAATTAAAATCAGAATAAGATGGTGAAACTATATCATCTTTTAACATTTTATCTAACTCTTTATGTAAAATTTCTATTAAATAAGGTGACAAAGGATATTGACGCATTTTAAAAGGTTTATTATTTCCTGTATCTATATCATGTTCTATTAAATTTGTTCTACCTATTTTTTCGCTATATAATTCTTTAAATAAACTAACAAATTTATCTGCTATCTTTTTCTGTTCGTCTGTCAAGTCACATAAGCCTACTGAATTATCTTTATTTATATCCTGACTATCACTGTTACTGATCACATTCAAATTATTAATTTTATTATTCCTAGATTCATCAGAAAAATCCAGAGTCATAGAAAACAATTGTAAAAAATTCACACCAAAAATAAAATTTGTTTCCAAAGAAGGAACAACCAAGACTTGTAAAATCTTAACTTCATTATCTACTTTAATAGGTAAATAAACAACACCAGTTACTAACTGTTTAGATTTATCAGCTGTAGTAACATGCGGTATAAGACATTTATCAATTTTTAAATTAAATTTTTCTAAAATTTTAATCGCGTGACCACCAGCCACTGAACAATTTGCACCTGTATCAATCAAAGCTGTTATATTTTTATCAAAAATATTTACTTTAATATATGGACGGTTATCTCTAGGTAATTTAATAAAAGAATTTTTATTAATTACAGACAAACTATACGGTTTATAAAAATTTTTAACTTTATCCAACCAATCTTTCCATTCATTCAAATAAAAGCGTTTATTTGTTTCTGTTACACTTGATTTTTGTAAAGAATTGATATTATTTTTATTATAATAAATGTTTTTACAAAAAGTAGTTTTGTTATCCTTTTTTACCTGACTGTCATTATTATTTTTAGCCTTTTTATTAAGTGAATGCCGACTAAAATCATCCACTTTCCTATTTAGTTTTTTTGTACAGGAAGGGCAATTTTTAAAAACTACATCTTTATATCCACATTTATAACAAAACTTTGTTCTTTTAGCTAAACATTTGCTAAAAATATGATTTGGTTGGTTACAGTTATAACAAATTATTTGTCTACTTTTATTATTACTACTATTCTGTGTATTATTAAAGCTTTGATTGGTACTTTGACTAATTTGAGAAACTTGACTACTATTACATACTGAACTTTGACGAGTAGAGGAAGATGGGGTAAGTTTGGACACTGTGGTATTATGACTACAATTACATTTACTACTAAAATTTTGATTTATATCCGAACTTAGGACATTTACTTTATTAACTGCTTTATTTTTTGCCACACTTTTACCTGCTATGCTCTTTTGTTTTAATTGATAAGCTTCATCTATTCTTTTACAACTGTCTTTTAAATCTTCTAAATCATTTATTTCTATAAGTGATAATGGTGTAAAATAATGTGGTAATATTCTTTCTCTAATCGTCTTAAGTCTAGTATATAAACTTGCAGCATGAATTAAACGTTTAAACAAGGTTTCCATAGCACCTATAAAAATTGCGATAGATTCATCGGGATTTTGATATCTAGAACGGATATCATCCCATGTTCTATCATCTATGTTAGCTGGAAGAAAATCTTTTTTTAATGCTTGAATTATTTGAGACCACGAATTTAAATTATCTTTAATTGAGAGAAACCATGACAATGCTGGTTCTTTGAATAAGTCATATGCAGATTTAAATAACATTTCGTCTGTAACATTTCTACTTATTTTCATATATTCAACTTGCTCAATAAAATTTAAAACATTAGACTTTCCATCAAAATTAATATTCCATTTATAAACTGGTACTGATTTTAAATAATCATTATCTTTTTTACTAGAAACATTAGGACTAAACTGTGTACTATTATGTAATGAAATATTATTATTTACTTGAGTAAGATCTGAATTTTTACCAGATTTTTCATAAAGATCTAAAATATCTGCTTCTATTTCTAAACAAGTTGCTTTAGTTATTTCTAAAAATTGAATACGTCTAACTTTATTTTCTTCTACTTCAGGAAAACGTTGCAGACGATTTGTTACATGTACTAAATAAGTTTTTAATTTTCTTAAATCAGCTAAACTATAATCACCATGATATTCTACAATTTCTGAAGATATACTATCTAAAATTCTATTAATATTTTCCACTTCACTGTTAAAATTAAAAGTCGGATCTACATATTTTACTTTAGGATCTTCCCTAGCTATGGCTCTACCTAAAACTTTAATTCTAGATGCTCTATTATTTTTTGCTGTTAAATGTCTTATACGAAGTTCATAATTTACCATTTCTGCAGTCAAAAATCTAATTTCCATTTTATCTAAATCGTCCATTTTGAATATTTATTTTTCAAAATTATCTTTAATTTACTCAAAATATTTATTTTATTAATAAAATATTTATACTGTACCACAAATTATTTTTTTTTTTTTTTGTGTACACTGCTCAACAAAGTTTTTGCATACTTTGGAAAATTTCCCAAATATGTCAAAAAAATACTAAATTATTATTTATCTCAATTGGACAAATTAATAATTATAAATAGTCTCCAAAACTACAAAATTAGCTAATATTTATTCATATCCTTCGCATAAATAAATACCCTATTATCCATTTATTTCTATTGAATAAAAGATAATTTCTAGAAAAACTGAACCCACGCCAAAATTTCTCTATTCCATGTTATTCCATAAAATTCAGAATAAACATAAAAAACACATATCTGATATATCTTATCAGATTAACTCTAATTTGACTTAATTTTCAACAAAAAATATTTTATTCAACAGTTATATGTAGTTTTTCTCAAAATGAACTTTAAGTTACACTGAAAAAAAAATAAGCTTTAGATTTTTATAAAAAATACACTGAGAAAAATGGAGTAAAATTAAAAAAACAAGTGTTCTATCTATCCAAATACCACGTTCTTGGGCGCCAATATTAGTGTACCGTAATTAATACGTTCACTGCCAACGGCTAGTTTTGACAGCGGAGCAATGGGTATGGGCAAGGGAAAAATAGAAAGAATTGATTAATGTTGTTAGGGGCGCCAGTTACTTTAGCTTTTACTCCTTTAGGTAAGTAACAACCTAGTGTAAATACTTAAGCTTTTCAGTTTGAGAAAATATAACCTCTAAATAAAATAAGATAATTCATTTGAGAAATTTATTATAAATAAACTTAATGAAAGCACATCAAGTAATGTATTAATATATATAAAAAATATGTGTAATTATATTAAGATATAATTAAAGAAATCTTAATAAAAATTACTAAATTCAGAAATCATTCGACTTAAATGTATAAAGAAAACATGAAGTTCAGCAAGCACCAAGAAATGTATGTAAACAACAATCATTTCTTGCAGTGTATAAAAGTCATGCTTAAATTAGAAATCATTTAATCAAAAGTATGATATTTAATAATTAATAAATGAGATTAAATGTTTTAAAAAAAATAAGTACCTAAAAATGAACAAAAGCCAGAAGGGCATATAGTATTAATCAATACTATATCAGATCTGATAAAGTTTACAGTTATAAGAATATTGAAATAAAAGAATTTAAAAATATGAAATATTGCTTTCAAAAGTTTTCAGAATGAGTACTTAGCTGGTTTCTGCAAAATCCATGAGGTATGAATTCCATCGTCTCCATCTGTGCAAGTCTCCCCTATGCTGATGAATTCATTTCTCAAATGAAAGAAAAAAAAATATAGGCTGTCCCATCTACTTTGGAAAAATTATCTTCCAGGATAAAATGTACGATTGAAAATGTTGTCCGGGATTAAATATGCTTTTGAAAATTATGTCCAATATAAAATTGTCTGCTAGACGGTCATATAGAATTTATCTATGCCGAAAAATACAGAACCATGTTCCAACAGAACATCACTCCATGCGGAGAACTTGTATATCAAATATACCAAAATAAACTTCAACCCAAATTAATGTAATTCCATATTAATGGTATAGAAATGGTGAGTAATTAATGGTCTAGTGATTGTGCTTAATTAATGTAGTAATAATGGTGCTTTATGGTGCTTAATTAATGGTGCTAAAACAATAATTATATCTCAGAAATATTCTAAGAAACAGAAAAACTTAACTTACGTCTCATTCTAAGTCTTCGATGTCCATCGAAACGTTATAAATGCATAATTGTAGAAAATATCAGTTATAATATCTTCCGCATTGTTTAAATATTCATTTTCACTAACTTTAAATAAAAATACATGAAGGATTACTTCGATGATTACAGAAAATAAACACTCGTCAAAAATGAGACCACCATTGTACAGAGTTGCCAAGAAAGAGCGAAAGTCGACCTTATCAACCGGTATGAACCCTTCAGGTAAATAAAATCCTATTTCTGAACTATTAGCGACATCTATGTAAGTCATTATCAACTACAGTTTTACCGTATAGGATTCCTAATAAAGGTAACTGAAACGACATCAAAAATAATAACTAATTAAAAGAATGTTTCCTAATAAATCTGTATTAGTGATATCTAACCTCAAAATATTACTCTAAGAAACAAATATAAACAATACTTATTGTTTATCAGCAAAACTAATAAAAATACGAACAGAATACTAAGTGTCCTGTGAACTAAGTATAAACAAAATACTGAATCTAAGTGAGCAGTTCCAGCAAACTATTTTCAACAAATTCTGGATTATCCCGAAGAAATAAACATACGAAATTTTCCAGGAGAAACAAGCTACAGATGAAAGCCAGTGAAATCCAACCCTCAATAGACTCTGAAACATATAAAAACCAGGTAAGTCCATAGACAAATGTATTATAGAGAAATAAGTCATATGATTCTTTATTATTAAAAATCATATTCTAATTATGTTTTCTTTATGTTATTTTCAGGTAGAACTATGGAATAGAGACTTATATGGTTAGAATTCAGTTCCTGCTACAAAATAGTCCCAGATACAAAATAGTTCTGTACGTACGTAACTATTTATATACAAAATAAACCTAAATTATAACGTAAGTAAACGAATAGTTTAATTAACCCTTGCTATATTACAAAGTGACGATTTATGTCGTTACAGAACTTTTTGTCATATTTTATCATGTAGAATCACCTGTTAAAATTTCCTACGCTATTTCAAATACACCGTGTGTATATATATATATATATATATATATATATATATATATATATATATATATATATATATATATATTTGCAAATATTATTTAGAAATAAGAAAATACATATTTAAAATACAATGTTAGTTAAACCATTTTTAACCGATTTAAAAAATAAATAAATGTAGGGTCCCTAAATGTTATCTTTTAAATTAAGGGGTTTGAACAGGTTTATAGACCTAAAATATGTTTAAACTATAAATATATAATGTCTAGTATTGAAATATGGCAGTAACTCATTTTCGACAAAAATGTTAGACAAAAAGAAATGGTTAAATCAATAATTTCTTTTTAGAATCAGTTAAATTCTCTAAAATTAAATTATGTTTTAGATTTTACCCTACTGATCAAAAATCTCCACGGGCACAAAGCTCTGTCTTATAGTTTTTGTGCTAGAGCTCAACAAAAATGACTTTCAACGGATCTTGAAACATGTAAATTATAATCCAAATACTTACAAAATATTTAACCCTTAGAAAAGTCAGTGGCTTTACAGAATTTAAGTAAAAATAGAAAAATTAAAAAATACCCTCTTGTTGTGGAAGCCACTGGCTTCTAAAATAAAGTTGTTTTAATTATTTTTAGTAACAGATGTTTGTGCCCGTGGAGGCTTTTTATCAGTGGGGTAAAATCTAAAACGAATTTAGCGAATTTAATCGATTCTAAAAAAAATATATTGATTTATGCATTTTTATAACTTTTTTTGTGTAAATAAAAAAAAAATTAACAGTCATTCGTTTTACCTATTATATCTAAAAATTTCTTAAAAAAAGCTATTACATTTTAAACAGTGCAGTAGGCAAAAAGGCTAACTTTTTAAATAAAATATAAAGTAAAGACCCCACTAATTAAATTATGTAAAGTATAAGTCCCCAATATTGCTCAATATATTAAACCCGAGGGGCGTTTCACCTTTACAATACATGTACGTTTTCATCGACAGTACTTTACATTACATTGACATTACCTTACATTACTTACAATACTGTACATTACCGTACATTACGTTACATTACTTACATTACTCTACAGTACCTGACATTAATTGACATTACGACAGTACCTACATTATTTAAATTATTTTTATGCTCTCCTACAGTATTTACATTATTTCGTCTGCTCAGATCGCTCAAAGACCACGTGACACCTATAAAATTTCGGCGGTGTTGTTTACTTCTGGTGGTTTTAAGTAAATTGTTCAGTTTAACCACGAATTTAACATTTAATTTTTGTTCTTAAAAAGGTTTTTTTTTTAATCATTTAAATAATAACTCTGTTATGCCTGTATTATTTTTAATCATTTTTGTGTACCTGATGTATAATGTGTAATGAAAAGTACGGAATTTAATAAGTTTTTATCAAGTTTTTCTTTATGTAGCAGGGCCGTAAATGGTGGGGGGTGAGGGGAAGCTTAGCCTCCCTGGCCTTGGTTTAAGCCCCCCTGGAGACGTATTCTTCAAAACCGGGGAGTAGAACGAACCTCAGACTCGTTCTATCAGTCGTTCTACTCCCCGGTTTTGAAGAATAGGTCCCCTGGAAATTCCAGGGCCGTAGCGAAGGAGATTTGGGGGGGGGGGAGGTTAAAAATTATAACTTTTTTTAGCATAAAAATAGAACTTTTTTCCTCGACAAGTTCATGACTAAAAAAAAAAGGTCCCACCCTTTCTCAAAAAAAAAAAAAAAATACACCTTCTGGTTAGGTTAATCATATTTTTTCAAGCTTTGAGAATCCCTACTTTTATATTTCTTAATCTATGAAGTTTACAACTTTTTGCACAAGATTAAAAATTTATAATTTTATTGAATATGAAATATGACAGTTTTATATTTTGAATCCACGAAATATGCAAGTTTTTTTGAAAATCCCAACTTTTATATTTTTTATACATGAAATTTACCACTTTTTTCCCAAAATTAAAAATGTATTATTTTATTATATTTATCCCATGAAAAAATATGCAACTTTTATATTTTTAATCCATGAAATTTAAAACTTTTTTTCCCAAAATTAAAAATTTATTTATTTATTTTTTTAACCCATGAAATATGCAACTTTTATGTTTTTATTCCATGAAATATGCAACTTTTTTGATTTCAAGATATGTGGGGGGGAGCAAGGGGGGATATTTTTTTTAAATAGAAAGGGGGTTTGTGTGATATGTCATTTTAAAGCTTATAAAATTCTCTATTTAACCAAATATTTTTTTATTTTTTGGGAGCACTTTTTGTGTTTTAAAATAAGTTTTAAAATGGGAAATTTTGTTAAAATTTCTTTAAAAGAATGAAAAAAAAAATTGGTTTATTTTATGTCAATTATACTTTTAAACTAATTTTAAATGATATTAATAAAATGTTACAAAAAAAAGACAAAAAATCGCATTTTTTAGTAAATAAATAAAAAAAATAAAATCTACGTTTTATATCCAAAAAGTATGATTTCCGTCAAAAAAATTCTGTATCTCAGTCGGTCTGTGTCAGTCTGTGTGTCCGGGAAATTTGTGACCACGATAACTCAAGAACGCTTTGGGCTAAAGACTTCAAATTTGGACCATAGGTTGATTACACTAGTTTACAAGGGTTTTATGCGAACTTTATTTTAATGTTTTCTTACATATTTTTTGATGCTGAATCCAAATCCGTTAAGAAAAAAGAAATCGTTGGTTCAGATTCCGAGATAACCGACCCTAAAGATTTTATAAGGGGAAAGTTAGAGAAATAATATATCTTCGTTTACTATTTACAAAAATTGATATTTGGAGGTTTTAAGACTGCATAAAATAAATTCTATCCTTAGGCCTTAATGGGGTAGAACAAAAAAAAAAGAATTTAATATTTTAAAAAATCTATCTCCACCCTTTTATTGCTTTTTTTACGCTTCTTGACGTTTTATATTTTGATCACAGTTTGCTAGCAAGCTAAGCATGCTTAACCAGAGTTCTAGGCTGGGATTGTTTTTGGAAAAATCAGATGGGGTAATGTATTGTATGTATGTAATGGGGTATTTTTTTCAACAAAAAAAATAAAATATAATTTTTTTTATATAAAAATATAATACACAGCCCGTTAGAAATTATACGAAACGGAGAAAACAAAGATCGAGGCTGACGTGTTTTTTTATAAAACACAGCGTATATTTATTTTTTTAGTTTATTGGTTTAAATAAACCCAGGCCTAAAGGGAAAAGTATTATTTTGTTGACAGCAGTATTGATATTTTTTTAATCGTTCTGTCTTTGTTTTCTCTGTCTTGTATAATCTCAAACGGGCTGTATATTATATAATATATATATATTATATATTTTTTTTAGTTTTTTGGTTTAAATAAACCTAGGCCTAAAGGGAAAAGTATTATTTTGTTGACAGCAGTATTGACATTTTTTTAATTAGCTGATATAAGTTGGTACATAGGTGTTTTGGGACTTTTTGCAGGCAGATTTTTTTAATATTAAATTTGGTTTTAGCCAGTCGCAGTGTACCAAACTCATGGGCGGATTTAGGGGAGGGGCCATGAGGGCCATGCCTCTCCTCCCCCCCCCCCAGCGAGATATATTAGCAAAATTATATTTTTGGTGAAAGCGCAATTTTTTTCCTTATGGATGGTCCCCTCTCCTAAAATGAAATAAATTCGCCCCTGACCAAATTTTATCAGGTTAATTATAAAAATGTAAATATGGGTGGTCCTATGGGTTATATGGATCAAGATACAATTTAAAAAAGAATAAATTCATTTTGAGCGAGACCGGAAACCCCCAGGATTTAATTCTTATCGGGTTATTTAAAAAATGTAAAAACGGGTGGCTGCACCCCCTTAAGGGTTAGATACTTTTAAATATAAAATTTGTTTCTAGGGACTCTAAAAACCCACAGATACCAATTTTTACTAATATTAAACGAAAATATATGATTTCTATAGTTTTCCTCTTTAAAAACTTTTTTTCTTGACGAATTTGGATTCCTCATCAAAAATTATGTTAGAAAACATGTAAATAAAGTTGGGCATAAAAAAAGTTGAAATTTGTAAACTAGTGTTATCCAAAATTTTAGGCTGAAATTGTTTTAGGTAAACATGGGGTTGGGGTACGGAGGTAAAATGGGGTAATTTTTTTTTTCAAAAAAATATATATAGGGGCCTATAGGGGAAAGTAATATTTTGTTGGCAGCAGTATTGACATTTTTTTAATTAGCTGATATAAGTTGGTACATAGGTGTTTTGGGACTTTTTGCAGGCAGATTTTTTTAATATTAAATTTGGTTTTAGCCAGTCGCAGTGTACCAAACTCATGGGCGGATTTAGGGGAGGGGCCATGAGGGCCATGCCTCTCCTCCCCCCCCCCCCCAGCGAGATATATTAGCAAAATTATATTTTTTAGTTTTTTGGTTTAAATAAACCTAGGCCTAAAGGGAAAAGTATTATTTTGTTGACAGCAGTATTGACATTTTTTTAATTAGCTGATATAAGTTGGTACATAGGTGTTTTGGGACTTTTTGCAGGCAGATTTTTTTAATATTAAATTTGGTTTTAGCCAGTCGCAGTGTACCAAACTCATGGGCGGATTTAGGGGAGGGGCCATGAGGGCCATGCCTCTCCTCCCCCCCCCAGCGAAATATATTAGCAAAATTATATTTTTGGTGAAAGCGCAATTTTTTTCCTTATGGATGGTCCCCTCTCCTAAAATGAAATAAATTCGCCCCTGACCAAATTTTATCAGGTTAATTATAAAAATGTAAATATGGGTGGTCCTATGGGTTATATGGATCAAGATACAATTTAAAAAAGAATAAATTCATTTTGAGCGAGACCGGAAACCCCCAGGATTTAATTCTTATCGGGTTATTTAAAAAATGTAAAAACGGGTGGCTGCACCCCCTTAAGGGTTAGATACTTTTAAATATAAAATTTGTTTCTAGGGACTCTAAAAACCCACAGATACCAATTTTTACTAATATTAAACGAAAATATATGATTTCTATAGTTTTCCTCTTTAAAAACTTTTTTTCTTGACGAATTTGGATTCCTCATCAAAAATTATGTTAGAAAACATGTAAATAAAGTTGGGCATAAAAAAAGTTGAAATTTGTAAACTAGTGTTATCCAAAATTTTAGGCTGAAATTGTTTTAGGTAAACATGGGGTTGGGGTACGGGGGTAAAATGGGGTAATATATAGGGGCCTATAGGGGAAAGTAATATTTTGTTGGCAGCAGTATTTTTTATGTGTTACAAATTTCAATTTAATAATTTTATATATTTTTTTATTTTTCGTTTTTCAAAAGAAAATTAAAAAAAAAAAGTATTTGGGAAAATTATACAATATACTGTGAATGATAATGATAATGCGTAGCATTACATATCTTCACGGCTTGTTTATTAATATATTTTTATACATATATTAACCTAAATTTATGTTAATCTTAACCTAACATCCTACATTACCTCGTACCAGTGGCAGACTGGCCGTAAGGCAGGGTCGTCAAAAGCCGACCGGGCCCCAGTGCTAAACGGGCCCTTACACGGCCATTTGGTCTATTTTGGCTATACCGGGCTCTCGATTTTCCAATTTTTTATGGGTTTTGAGCCTTTTTTAATATTTTTCCGACCGTAAAAAGCCAATCCGTGTCTGCCTCGTACATTACCCTACAGTATACTTTACATTAAGTGGACATTACTTACATTACCGACATTATTTCGACAGTATTATACAGTACTACATTTTTCTACATTATTTACATTATTTCGACATTACCATACAGTACTATATTTTTCTTACATTATTTACAATATTCGTACAATACTGTAAATAATGTACATTATTTACATGTACAAAAATAGGTCAGTGAAACGCCCCTCGATTAAACCTTTAGAAAAGTCAGTAGTGTCAATTAAGTAAAAAGGGGGAAATAAAAAAAGTATATTTTTCGGACTTTTAAAATAAAGTTGTTATTATTCTAAGTAAGTCAGTTCAAGTTTTATCTAAAAATCTTATTTCGTTTGGGAGTTATATTAAAAGATGTATCCACAAAATGCCATTTTTGTTGCTCTAGTACGAAAACTATAAGACTTAGAGCTTTGTGCCCATGCAGACTTTTAATCAGTCATTTGAGAACTCCAAAATATTTAAATTTCAGCAAATTTAACCGGGGCCATTTCCCATAAGAAAGACATACAGGTATGTTATCAAATAGGGATTCAACCTCCGAATGAAAGATAACATCAACTTGTATAAGTCTTTGTTTTGACATTCTATAAGTTAGCTTAAAAGTGTCATAGAATCTCGTATCCGCGTCGCAAGATATTTAAGGGTAAAGTCTCGCAAAAACCGGTTTTTGTAATTATCTTATTTTCTTTGCTTCAAATGACATTTTAAGTTATTAGCAAAGTTGTAGAGCATAAATACTCTACAAATTGGCATAAGGCAATATTTTATACAATTAACCGTTCTCTAGATAGAGCGCTTATCTCTATATTTGACGCTAGGTCAACTATGGAATTCAATACATAGTATAGTTTATAAAGTTCATTATTTACTAAAAATATTATATTTATTTTAGTTATAAACTGTACTATGCATTTGATTCCACAGTTGACCTAACGTTATCATGTACTGTACGGTCCAAAAGTCAACCACCCACCCCTCTTAACTTCTGAACCAATTGATATATCGACTTTAAATTTGAAACACTTAAATAAGACAACTTAAACTATCCTTTGGCATATATTCGATATTTGTAGTTTTTAAAATGTGGTCAGGGGGGGTGCAAAGGGGGGTATTTTTTTGAATGAAAAGGAATCGTGTAATAAATGTAAAATACCATTTTTTAAGATTTTTTTTTTGTGAAACTTTATTTATATTTTATGCAAATACGTCAATTATACTTCTAAGCTAGATTTATATGATAGAAATAAAAGTTTCCAACAAAAATCTTAAAAAATCTTATTTTTTAGTGAAAAAAATTGAAAAATAAAAAAAATTAAAAATATATGGTCAAATAGAAAATTTTATTTGCTTTAAAATGATGTGTCACACGACCCCTTGCTATTTAAAAAAATACCCCCTTTATTTTATTGTCATTATAAACGCTTTGGGCTAAAGAATAGTATGGTCACAAATTTCCCGGACACACAGACAGACAGACACATTTTTTTTTTGACGAAAAACATATTTTTTGGATATAAAACTTCCAGAAATATAAAAAAACCATAAAAATATTTCGAAATAATTTTACTAACGCAAGACTTTCCTTGGGGAAAGTAAAATATATAGTGGTTTTTATGTGGAGACCTATTGGGTTACACGCACAATATTTTAAGATAGAGAAAAAAAATTGTGCCTGTCATTACGCCTAAAATGAAGCAATGTAGAGTATTTTCGAATTTAAAAGGGCACAGCTCCGCCATTTTGAAAGAAAATATTCTGATTTTTTTTTTGAGGTTATCCATTTACTATCCCTTTATAACGTGCCTTATTTAAACGATTTAAATAAAAAATCCTTCGGTCTTAAAAAAATAGAAAAGCTAAAGAAACATATCTTTTTAAAAAATGGCTGTGAGCGACCTCTACATTTTTTTCACAAGTTCTGAAAAAATCAGGATACTCTTACCCTAATGAACAAATATAAGGGGTGAGACCTCCAAATTTTTCAATATAAAATTTTGGTGGTCACCCATGTGGGACTTAAACCCACAACCGCGGGATCCGTAATCATAAGCGCTATCCACTGCTAAAAAAAAAATAAAAAACGATTTTTCAAAATTTAAAATAAAATTAAAAATAAAAATATACAGAGTGGCCCAAAAAAAAACTGGACACTTTTTAAACCATTATAACTTCTTTGCCTTTTGACCGATCTATACCAAATTTAAAATGAATATACTAAAAACATGAAGTATTTGGAAGATAATTTTATTTACTTAAAATATTATTATATTGTTTAGTAATTAAGCTTTTTCGGAAGGGGTTGCTTTAACGCTTTGGGGATTAGAGCAAAAAGTATAATATGATAACTTTCTGACCTCACTATGTTCAGTGATCTTTCTTGAATAGCTGAGTATGTTTAAATTTTAATTTAAAATAAAAGTTTATTTCTTTTTCAAATTTTTCTGAAAGGTTACAAATGGCAATAATTGATTTTTTAACGTAAAAAAACTGATTCAGTAGGCGTGTTATTTATCTGACATCTCTCAAAAAATAATCTAAAAAGTCCAAACCAAATGACCAAAAAGCTGAAAAAATGTCGAATTACTTTAAAAACAAAGGGGGAAATTGTTAAAGCTGAATTCTAGATGGTTATTATAAGAAAAATGAGTATTAAATAACACAAAAATTGTAAATGACGTAAAGAAATTCAAAAATTGTACTAGGTACATGTAACATGAGAAATAAGAAATCGCTAAAATAAAATAAGATTTAAGTATTTGCTAAATGAAGAAATAATTTAAAGAAGAAATATGTTTTTATTACAAATTTATTAATTTATACAAATAAATTACATTATATTAAAAACTTATTTTCTAACTATAATATATAACTATAATATATAACCATATTATGGTACAGGATCTTTTTTGGTTATTTGTAGTAATAATTCCATATTGATTTAAGGAAAATTTCCATCGTCCTTTATTTTAAGTTAACATGTTTAACACAAAAGTATTTTTTTTTCGTTTTGACAAAAACTATACTCATTTCTTATTTTTCTACACAATTTTATTTTTAAATATATTCATTCTTTATTGTTCATCTTCTTTAAAATATATATCCACCACAATGCAGTTTTATTACGTTTTTCTCAATTTTTTATATTTTCAATTTGACATACAATTTTTTGAGACATGTCAAATCTACTTTTAGATAACCGCCTACTTAATCAATTTTTTCAAGCTAAAATTCCATTTAACGCTATCTGTAGCCTTTTGGAATAATAATTATAAAAAATAAATTACAATTTTAAATTAAAAGGTAAACACATACAACTATTGAAGAAAGACCATTTAACGTAATGCAGACGAAATTTATCATTTTGTACATTTTGCTCTAATCCCCATGGCCTTAAAAAAAAAACCTTTAGATAAAGGTTTATTACTAAGAAAATTGATAATAATTTAAATAAATAAAATTATCAACCGAATCTTACATGTTTTGAGCCAATTCATTTCAAAGTAAGCAAAGATCGCTCAAAAGGCAAAATAGTTATGAAGGTTTAAAAAGTGTCCGTTTTTTTTTTGGCCACCCTGTATATTTTTTAAGTTTCTTTTTTCTGAAAACGGAAAATTGAGATGAAAATATTGAGAAAGAGTTTTTTGATTTTTTTTTAACTTAACTTCCAATAATTTTTTTGTTTTTAAGTATTTTATTTTTTTAGAAAAACATCAATATTTATAATATAATTATTACATTTTGTTTTGGAACAATCTAAGCAGAGCTTGTGGTCGAAAATTTGAAAGTGGGAAGAAATGGACCTAGTAAAAACTTAAAAATTAACTTCAATGTATAAGAGTTTACTACTGTTATACTTACTGCCAGTAAGGTCAACAGTCAGTCAGGTGGTTTGGTCGCGCTTAATTAAGTCGCGTTTCTAAGATATAATGCACAGTGGTCTTTTTATATAAAGAAGGATATCCTTTTAAAGGCGAGTTTCGGGCTAAATAACAGCAATATTTTTTTGTTTAAAAAATGCAAATTAATGAAAAGAAATGATGAAAACCCGTTAACTAAGTTTATTTTCTAGAAAAAATAAATTATTAAAAATTCATTAACAATCGTAAATATGACAACAATGCACCATTCATAGTAATAAACTAAATGCATTATCTATCATCCTGAAAAAAAGTCATATTTTTTTGTTTATATGAATATCAACAACACTTGGAATGTACTTATAATAAAAATACTGCACAATATTAAATTAATGTATCTATTTAAAACTACAGCTTAAAAGTTTCTTAAAACTCTTTTATGGAAATAAAGTTATTTAACACGTTGAAAGTCACATTAAAATACTACTCTGAGGTTAGGTTACTATATATACAATAACGTTGGATTTTTAATTTTAATTAATTTTTAATCTAAATCACGAACGTAGAATAATATAAATAAATAATATAAATACCTCAAAAACAACTCGATAATCACTGAAAAACTAGTCTGATAAGTCCAACCTAATTACACATTGTGTATTTTATACCATGTTAAATATGTAAACATGAACAACAAAACAACAAAATATTTTAATTTTACAGTTCAGCGTACACAGTGATCCCCGGATATGATTAGGTTTTAAAGAAAGGGCATCAGAAACAAACAACGGATCTTGGTAGTACAGGGTATGGACATCAAAGATCCATTAACAGTTAAATCGCGTTTGCATATCTTTAAAAGATATTGGTAAAAACTCTTCAGGAGGAATCCCGATCAACACCAACTAATTAAAAGAAAAATTTTAATTTATTCTAGTACTAATTTTCGCGCAGATTCTAACAATGATTAAAAATAAAAAATAAACCATGAATAGAGTGGGCATTAAGCTCTACACTGCGTAAAGCGTACAATTGAATGTCATTTAAAATAAAATTTAAAATACGACCTTTTAGATCTTGAGTGATGAAATATTTCAAATTTTGACTTAATTGTCAATGTAACATAGTTAAACTTTTTACTGCAGTAGTTCCAAAACAATTTTAAACTAGATTTTTTTTCTTTTTATAAATAAAATTAATTTAAACTGTCATTTTAGGGATAGTAAAGATGTTAAACTTGTCTAAGAAATGATTAATTAATTTTTTAAGGTGTTGTGAAATCATTCCTTGCTTGAAGTAAACTATATTTAAATCTTTAGTTTGAAGAAATCAAGTTGATATTTTGGCTTTAAATTTTTACTTTTTAGTGCATTTATTTACAATAATTTACAATATTAGTTGGAAGGCTTGCTTTTAAGAATACAATTAAAAACACTCAAAAATTATAAGGACAACGTTTCGGCCTTATTGCTTCTTCAGGGCAATGTTTAATAAAAAAATAATAGTTATATATAAAAACAAGTATAAAATCATAAAATATGAAATACATCAAAATTACAATAAGAAACACTAAAAAAGTATCATATAATATAATATATTTGATAAAGAACAAGAAAAAGAATTTAAATAAATAATTTTCAATAAAATCGTGTTTTTAAATTGTTTTATAATTTTTTATTCTTTTTATTTGTTATAACACTAATATATACCTAGCACATGTGTAAGATAAGAATATTTAAGTTGAGCGACCCCAAAAACTATAATTCCTTCAATCAAAGCAAACTTGCTAAGCATGCAAAGTAAATTTGCCAAAGACTGTTAGAATCTCCACAAAAAATACTATAAGAATCGATTTTTAGTTTATTATTATTATTATTTATTATTATTATTACAAGCAGATAAGAGCAGAGGTCGAAGACCTATTATTGCTCAAAAAAAAAGAAAAGTTAAATCTATAATTTAGAAGTAACAAAACAAAATATATACATATATAAATATACATAAGTACATCAATACATACATATACACACATTTACAAACTTAAAGTTCAAGCCTATTGTTAGAAATAAGTGTCATATCTGTTTTTAAATGAGTTTACACTAGGAGCACAAACTACTTCACTAGGTAGGGTGTTCCAGTCTGTAAAAATTCTGTTAACAAAAAAAGTAAGTACACTGAAAAAATTATTTAGTAAAATTACTATAACTATCGCTGGTTATCTTTTGCCAAACACTATCAAAGTAAATTTATTAGCGTAATATATTTTTACTACTAGTTATGTAAAAATACGTATTAAATTATTTTCTGAAATTACAAAACATTTTTTAAAATTATCATAATAGTATTGATAATATTACAAAAGAATACATAAAATTCATAAGAGACGAGTAAAATTACCATACTATATTTCCAATCGTTGTTTATATTTGTTGCATTTATAATAGCAGTTTTAATTTCTTTTATAGTATATTTACAAAAATATTGTATATTTATTGCTTAAATAAACAATTTATTTGTAATTACACTACACATTATTATTACAAATATTTCAAATATTTACGATAACTATTACAGTGTGTCAAAGTTAAATATATTTTTTTTAAAAACGCGGTAATTTCACATTATTTTTGCGAAATGTTATCGAAACTTAAAATTATTTTGCAAAATTTATAATGAAATTCAATTTTTTTTGTGAAATTATAACTGAATTTTACAATTTTACTTAATTTTATGTATAGAAAAGAAAATGGAAAACAAATGGTGTGGGTATGAAGTTGAAGCTACAAATAAAACACATTCTAAACTGAAAGGTATTTTTATTACATAAATATTTTAACAAACTATACTACTATAATACTACTAAACTAGAATAATTGTCTCTGTGTACAGGGTGATTCAAATGTCCCGCCCATGCATTTAATCTCGTAAACGGTTAGACATCATTAAAAAATTTCAAAAGCATGTTGTAAATCTCAATCTATACTTAAACTAAGACTATCTCTATTTGGTATTAACACAAATAAAAACCTATTTTTCTTAAAAAATTTACCTGCCGACAGCTCTGCACAACTATGGATCTATTAATATTAGCCAAAATGTAACCTACACCTAGAAAAACTACAAAATAACATCTAAAAAATAGTTTAAGTTGTCTTATTTAAGAGTTCTAAATTTGAAGTCGATATCTAAACTCGTTCAAAAGTTAAGATATAATATATATATATATATATATATATTCAAATTTGCCAAATGCTTTTTCACCCACTTAGAATAGACTTAGAGAGCTGAAATTTGGTATACATGCTTATCTGCCCTAACAAAATAATTTAATATAAAATTTGCCTCCCAA
>CAUEHQ010000420.1:0-36085 GCA_958510825.1 Brachypterus glaber
AAATTAACACGATGGCTGCCGCGAGACATACATGTGGCGTCTCAGACTTTTTTAATAACAGCCGCGTGTCTCGGAAGTGGTTCTGCTCTACAGCTCGATGAGCGTCTCAGTTCTATATTAAAGGCCTATCCAGAAACTTGCATAAGAACATAAAACATAAGAATGCGATGCCGTGATTGGCTTACAAGCTACATGGCGGCAGATCAAGCCAATCACGGCATCGCATTGTTATGTATTATGTTCTTATGCAAGCCTGTGAATAGGCACTAAGTGCCTTAGTTATATGGGACTCAAAGGGTTCTGCTGTAAGTATCTGAATCTGTTTTTAGTTGATTTTTAACATAAAGGCAGTCAACGTGTTAAGCCATATCAAAAGTCATATGAACTCGAGTTTGAGAATATCTAGATCTCTAATATTAACATAAAATAATAATAATAAAAATATTATACTATATATATATTAATTAATATTTTCCTATTTTTAGTTACAAATGTGGTTGATACACTATTGGGTAAGTAGGCATACCTAATTAAAATAACGGACCTAAAGTTAATAAGGCACAAACAAGGGCATATCCAGGATTTTTTTCGGGGGGGGGGGCAAAACATTTTTTCCCTAAATCTCGAAAAGAATGAAAATTGCGCCGCAGGAGAAATTTTTTTCATGTTTTTTTTTACTTCTGTTAATTTCCGGCCTTTTTTTAATTCAATGTAGTAAAACTCAAGTTTTAAAAATTCAAATAAAAAAAAATAAGAAAGCCCTAGCACCGCAGGTAAAAATTTTTACAACTGTGCTGGTCTATTTAAATTTGAAAACAGTGGTATAAGTTCTAGCGCCGTAGTCGAAAATATAGACAAATTTCAAGCTTAGGTTTTATAAACTCCAATAAAAAAGAACGTATAAAAGCTATAGCGCCTCAGGCGAATTTTTTTTATAAATTTTTTAGCTTATTTGAATTTTAGAAGTATTACTATTTAAAGTTTAAATGCAAGAAAAAACTAGGGCCTCAGGCAAAAATTTTGTACGAATTTGAAGCTGTCCACTTGAAAAAGAGCCTGCATATTTGCTTCGCTTTGTGCCCTTATCGTTCTGGGGGAGTAAAACAGCTATAGCGCGGTAGGCGAATTTTTTTAGAAATTTTATAGTCTATTTTAATTTTAAAAGTGTATTTAAAGTTTAAATGCAAAAAAACTCTAGCGCCGCGGGCGAAAATTTTTACGGATTTGAAGGTGTATGGTCGACTTGGAAAAGAGCCTGCATATTTGCTTTGCTTTGTGTCCTTATCGTTCTGGGGGAGTAAAAATAAAGTATAAACTATTTATTATAAACCAAAAGAAACTATCAACGCCGGGCCCCCCTTGAACCCGAGCCCGGAGAAGCTTCAAAAAAATTTAGATTTTCGTATAAAATTTTAGGATTTCAGGCCTCCCGGCACACCCCTCTCCCCCTGGATACGGCCTTAGGCGCAAAGGTTAATAAGACAGACAAAATATACATATTTTGAGAAAAGGCGTCTAAATCTTTAAAAAATAAAAAGTCATATGATTTAAAAGAAAACTAACTATTTTTGCTATTTTTTTATTAAAAATATATTTTTTTAAATTTATTTAAAGTCATTCTGGACCTTTAAATAATTGTAATAAATAGATTTATGTAATGTAATTTTAAAAATTTATCATTTGCATGTTTATATATATATATATATATATATATATATATATATATATATATATATATATATATATATATATATATATATATATCTTAACAGCAAAAAAACTATTAAAAATAAAGGGCAATATTATTATTTATAAAATAAAAAAAACTTTTGAATGAAGACTTTTTTTAAAATCAGTTGATCTTAAAGTCTTAGACTCTTGATTTCATTTTTTTATTATTAATATTCTTAATTAAGACAAAGTTTTCATTTATTTTATCTGAGTAATTTTTTTGTAAAATTGAACTGTTTTTAAAAAATATATTTTATAATTTTTTAGGTGGAGACGGTACATCATCGAATTTAGACAGTAAGTACCAATAATATTTCAGTACTATTTTAAGAACCTTGGTACTACACTGGCGCGCATTAAATTCCGGACACCTAAAAAATTGATATTTTTTAAATTCAAATATTTCGAAAACTAATTAATGGATTTGACTGATTCTTTTTTTGTTTTGAAGCTTAAACATTCTCTACTTTTGTTTGTTTTAAGAATGATTAAATTTTTTTTTCTTATTAACAACATCAAATAATGTACAACTATGTGTCTTAACCCATCTTCTAGGACTTGCATGGTACGCCACTGCAATTGTTTATCAAATTATTAAAGTCTTTCCTACTGCCGCAGTTTTAATGAATTTTTTCTTTTTTTACATTTTTACTTCTGGTTTAGGAGATATCAGGATTTTCCTGAAAGTTTTTTCAGTCAACTCAAAAAGTACTAAATCAGCAGAGTTTTTTATTTGAAGCTCATGTCTTTTACTTCTTCTTCTACAGTTTCTTCATCACGGGGCAACTTTTTATTGCCGTCTGACGGAGGCTTAACGGTGATTTCGCAGAACTGCTGCCGGACGGAGTGATCCTATTTTTTCTTCTACTCAAGTTTTTCAAACCCAATTTATGTTTTTGATAAACTTGATTAGAAGAAAAACGTAACTCGGTTAAGCTTAAAATTTAAAGCACAGCATTAATCAAATTCATGTAGTACTTTTTAAGTTAACTGAAAAAATGACAACTTTTAGGAAAATCCTGATATCTCCTAAACTAGAAGTAAAAATGTAAAAAAATAAAAAAGAAAATATTTATTAAAACTACGGCAATAAGAGAGACTTTAATAATTTAATAAACAGTTGCAGTGGCGTACCATGCAAGTCCTAGAAGATGGGGTAAAAAACATAGTTGTACATTATTTGTTGCTGTTAATACGAAAAAACAAATTTTAATCATTCTTAAAACAAACAAAAGTAGGGAATGTTTAAGCTTCAAAACAAAAAAAGAATCAGTCAAATCCATTAATTAGTTTTCAAAATATTTGAATTTAAAAAATGTCAATTTTTTAGGTGTCTGGAATTTAATGCGCGGTGTATAAAATAAGTTTGCGACTTTTAAGCTTATAAATTCTGTACTACACATTTACTAGAAAATAGAAAAAGTACTGCTAAAATAGAAATAGATTATTTTTTATTTTTTCTTTCTATTAAAAAATTATGTTCAAAAAAAATTTTTTAAACTTTGGGGGAGAAGGAAAAATTGATAATAACATTTTTTTGTGTGATTTTATTTTATGTTTTAGTTGGTTTTTAAATTTTTCTTCTATTGTAGGTAAATAATAAAAAAAAAACGACTAAAACAAAAATTTAACTTCCCTTTTACCCCCCTCCCCCAACCGATTTTGTTCAAATACGAATTTATGCAAGATAATATAAAAATAAATCTGCATACAAAGTTTTAAGTCTCTAGCTCAAAGCATTCCTAAGTTGTCATGGATACAGACAGACCGACAGACAGATAGACATAGGGTAAGGTCGCTATAATCGTACCACCTAACATTATTTTTTATTTTTTTCATAATTGGTTACATTTTAGAACTAGCTCTTTGTTTTAAGTTAAAGTATAATAATTTTTTAACATATAAAAAATTTTTTACTAAACTTTATGACATTTATGAGCAATATTTTACGTCTGCAAACGGTACGATTTAGGAGCCCGGTTGTCTAAATCGTACCTAGTTAATTAACTTAACGTAATTATTTATTGTTAGTTTAAATTAAAAATATTATGCAAAGATAAAAGGCTATTTCATTTACACATAAAAATTATTTGACTACGTGTGGTTAGCCATGAACTTAACAGACTTCACAGGTAGTAACTTGTATGTATTTTTAATTGTCAATAACTAAGAATAAATAATTCAAATTACAACTTTCTACGATTCCTTAACAAAAAGTTACCGAAAAAAAAAATAATAAAACATATTTATATATGTCGTACGGGTATTAAACCCTGGATGATTTACGAAATTCAGTACCGGTACGATTTATAAAACTTCCTTCTTTTTGCATAAAAATTAAAAATATAACGTATAAAACATAAAAAATATGGATATATTTAGTTTATATGGTAATTCTTCTGATATTAATTAACGTAATTACACATAAAACGATGAGGTAATTGTAATTACTAAAAAAAATATCGTTAGAAATACTTGCAAATTTGTACATCAGTTTAAGCAATTTTTTTTGTCGGACCTTATCTATACATTGAGGTTAATTTACAAGGACTAAATTGTGTATGAGGGTTAATCTCCAAGCTAGCTATTATTAAAAATCATAAGATGTAGCAAAAATCTTTTCGAAGTTAGAGAAATTAACAAAGTACGCTTTGCGGACCGGTACGATATAGGCTACCTTCCCCTGCATAATTTTTTGCATATTTTCATTTTTCTCGACGTGTCAAGGAAAAATAAGTCAACTCCATAATTTTACCGATTCGAAAGTGGTTGAGGGGTTGAGGTGGTGCCCCCTACCCCCCCATCCTGTGACCCCTGACCCTGGTATTAGTTTAAAATATTTTTTTTAGCAAACCAAGTATTGGACACAACCACAACCCAAGTATTAGATGGGGCTACTAATGCATATTGTACAGCAACGTCTCCATCGGCGAGAATCGTTGGAGGAAAATGTGGCGAAATTGAAAACTTTCCATCGCAAGGCATTCTTATGTACCAAGGGGATGTGGGTTACTTTTCGGTCAGGCTGTTCCTGAAAATGGACCCCTGAACTATTCGACCATGTGTGGATGCACCATTATCCACAACAGATATGTACTGACGGCTGCACATTGCTGTGCTGTGTAAGTATTGCTTTATTATATACCCTAGTAGACGTAGTAGAATAACGTTTTTATAACTTTAGAAAACTGTATAAAAATACGTTATAATATATGTGCAATTGTCCCGCTTTTTAACGTTAGAATCAAATGTTAGTTACAAATGTTAATCTAACGTTAGAATATTAAGTTAGAAATACGTTATATTTACGTTTAATTTCTAACTTTCGGAGGGAGAGTGGCCAACTAGGAAATTTCTACCTGCATCATAACATGGCATCTGGAGAATTTATTCATATAAATAAATCTTAATATATTTTAGCAATCATAATATTTTTAAACATAATTTCGTTACATTTATTTATAAAATAGCCATCTTTTTAGGTGGCCCTAAATATTTTTCGTGTACTATGCTGTTATACTTCGATAAATACGTTTACCTCTCAAAAAAACTTTATATTTAGTTAGTTTGTATTTATTTATACATTCAGAATCTTAAAATATTTTTTCAATTCTAGTACAGCGTTGCCAGATTTACTATAATTTTGACTTTTGGGGGATATATTTTTAAACTTATTATAGAAATAATAAATAATTATCAAACCTAGGCATATAGTATTTTCTACTATAGCGTATTAATAACGGAAATTTAAAAAATATTTAAAGTTAAAATAAGGTTAGAAAAGGTTAGAATTTAGTTGGGAAACTAACGTTAGATTTATGTATTTTATAACGATTTTGTCAAACGTTAGTTTTTAAGGTTAGATTTATATATTTTATAACGTTTTGGTATAACGTTTGAGACTAAACATAAAAATGTCACTAATCTAATGTTATGTTAAGTTAGATTTATGTACTTTTCTACCAAGGTAGTTACTGTACTATTATACATTTCCAAAATCGTCAAAACCCAGCCCAGAATTCTGAACATTCTTTTTCTATTTTGCGACTATTATAAGCTCATAATCACACGCATTTTGCGTGTTCTTATAGGCCCATAAGAGGCCTTTGTTATGAAACTAGTACTTTAATATACTATTTGTGACTCTTATAAGCTCATAATCACCCGCATTTTGCGTGTTCTTATATAGGCCTATAAGAGGTTAGTACTTTTTTTTCTTTTGGTTTGGCAAGACAGGACAAAAGAATATCGCTTGACGTTTTTCGTATAAATTTCAACACCGCTTTTAAGTTTAGTTTTCTACGAAATTGTGTTTAAAGTTAATTTTTAAAATTGTGAATTGGTTACTTGCAGTGAAAAAGAGAAGAGCTGACTATAAAAGATATAATAATAATAATAATAATAGAAATTTTGAAAATAATTCCTTCAAAAACAAATAAGTTATAGGAGACGATTTTTTTTCAAAAATTATAAAAAAAGGAAAAGTCCGATAAACTCCAAAAATTTTTAATAAATTACTTTAATATATATTTTGAAAAAAAAAACATTTATAAACAAAACAGTTATAGTTGTCACTCGGAGATTTTATGCGCGTCACTATTTTTATTTCATCGTTTGGGCATTATTCACCGAGGTATTAGTCGGGTGACTGCGAAAAAGGACAACTATTATAGTTTTCTTTGTTTCTATAACAGGATTGCCCGTATTGAAAGTAAAGGATAGCAATATCTAGAATACCCCTAGGTTTATTTAGGTACCTGGGGCTGGAAATGGTGATTTCAATTGCATAACAACTCATCCTCGAGAATGCGCATCTTTGGTATATTCAGGCCTTTAGTAGGTAGTCCCAGGGGCGGATTTATTTCACTTTAAGGGGGGGGGGCATTCATAAGGAAAAAAGTTGCGCTTTCGCCAAAAATATAATTTTGAAGGTATTTCAATGGTAATATATCTCGCTGGGAGGGGGGCATGGCCCCCATGGCCCCCCCTAAATCCGCCCATGGGTAGTCCTAATAGTCCTAGGTTGTTAATCTATACTTTGTTTAAGAAAAAGCATCAGAAAAAGCCTTTCTATCTTCGCGATGTATTTTTAATTAGACTTTAAATTTATTACAGAGATGATTTTAAGACAACCGCAGTAAGAGTTGGTACCAATGAATACTATAAAGGCGAGACTCACTACATAAAAGACTTTACCATTCACCCACAGTATAATGCTGATCTTAACGAATACGACGCATGTGTGGTTGAACTGGCAACATCCATAGTCTTTGGGCCGAACAAACAACCTTCCAAACTGTACCGCGGAGACTCTGAGAAAGATTTCCAAGGAAAAAATTTGGTTACTTCTGGCTATGGAACTGAATTTAGCTTTTCCCCAGCAACGTCTGCACATCTGATGTATGTAGAAGTACCATATGTAAACAGAGCCACGTGTAACGAACAATATGATGGACAAATAGGACCAACTGAGGTTTGTGCTGGGGCAGCAGCGAAGGATTCATGTCAAGGAGATTCAGGAGGACCATTGTTCGCCACGGGTCTTAGCACTCCACCGTACCAAGTGCAAGTAGGTATAGTCAGTTGGGGAGAATTTTGCGGAGTTCCTGGTAAACCTGGAGTATATTGCTATATACCAACAGTAGCTGATTGGATATTATCAATTATAGGTGTTGTATTCTAATATATATAATTATACAGACTACAGGGGATAAACAATTCAAGTCGCAAAACGACAAATATTTAGGAAACGAAATAAACAAAAAGTCTAACAAAAATATTGTGAAAAGAAATGTTTTTCATTTAATACATTCTATAAATTCTCATTATGAAGGAAAATAACTTTATTTTACTAATCAAAAGACCTTATTATTTTTATTGTTATGTCCCGGACATTATGTTCGAGTGTTCTATGAAAAAAATTCTCGTAGTCGCACTTCAAGCATCAATCAAGCAACGCTCTTGAGAAATGCGGCTACGAGCATTCTTTCGTGGTACGCTGTGGAAAAAATGCGACTTTGATCGTTTTTTCAGTGTAGTCTTCATAATATAAATTTTAAACTTTTCATTATAATAATTAAAAGTTTAAAATTTAACATTAGATTCTTTGATTAAATCCTATTGTTTCTTTATTCGGCACCAAGCGTGCTATATTAAAAAAAAAATATTATTAAATTAATTTAAATTTTATTAATTAAATCAATTTATGTATTACCTATTTAATTACATATTTATTTCATTTATAATATAAGATTAGAAAAATTGATAAAATACTTGTGTTTGTAAGATTTTAAATGTTATTTATTTCAATAAATCCTTCTTATAGACTTTAGTCTTTGTTATTTTCACGAATAATAGTTATTTTCTTAACCATCCTATTGAAAATGACGGGTCTGCGCGGGTATACATGTTGCATAGACCGGACTTGAGCGGGTGAATTTCCGGTTTATGCACCATTTATACCCGCCCAGACCCGTCATTTGCAGCAGGGCAGTGTATAAGTGGATAATAGTATATTATAAATATATATTAAGATAGTTCGCATTCGTGGTGCATGTACCATTTTTTCTACTACATAAAGGCAGTATACTGAGTTATAACTCCAAATATTAGTTACTAATGTAGTTTAAAAACTATTTTGACATAGCTGTCAGTTTGACAAGTAAGTTGAAAAAAGTTAGAATTTGTTCTAATTTTTTTCATTATTGACCGTCGTCAATAAACAATGCTTAACAACGGTCAATTATAAATGAGTTCACTGATTTTATTGGTTGTCAACGTAAACAAGCCTTGACAACGGTAGATAATATTTAAGCTAGCACTTAATTAGGTAGTAGAAAAAATCACTTAATGCTCGAGTTGAGAATTAAATTTTATCCAACATCCTTTAATTTTAAATAAAATCTATAATTTAGCAAAAACATATGACAAAAAGATCAAGTTTTACGTAAAAGAGTGAGCAAAACATTTTGTAGTTACTAGTGGAAAACTTAAACTTTCATTGAAAAAATTGATCATTCACTCAGGCCTCGATAGTATTTAAAATTTAATGAAAAGTCCCTATAGGGGCTCGTGATATATCACAATAGGGTGGTCAAAACAAATTTTATTTACTTAATATTTTCTATCTGTTGGGGTTAGAACACCCTTAAAGTAAAAAGTTATAGAGACAAACCAAAGGGGTACTTCTAAGGCCCTAAAAACCCTAAAATCACGCAAATATCGATAAAATTCCTATAAAACCAGCCCTACTATTTGTAATTTTATAAGATTTAAAACCCTTGATATAAAAAAAAATTAATTTTTTTTCTATAAACCTATTTTAGTTGTTATACTATTCACAGCGCCTGCACTAGAATAGTATTATACGGTAGTTTTGAGTTTCCCAAAATCGCCAAAAAATGTGCCAGACAAACAATTATTGGGTACAAATGTGTTTCATGAAAAAATAAGAAACTTTGAAAATGTCCGTCTGTCCGTCCGTATGTCCGTCCGTCCGTCCGTTTTTGTAGACACGGTAACTCAAGAATGAATAATCCAATCGACTTGAAACTATCATTTTTAATAAAAAAAAATCATTTTTTTTTTGCTTTTCACAAAAAGAAAATAAAAAAAATAAATTTTCTTTGTATTTTTTTCCTTTTGTACTTATGCACTGAAAATAATTTTTGTTAGCATCCTTAATGTATGTTTGTTATTAAATAATGATAATTTTTGCAGATGTAATCCAAAAAAATAAAGTGGTGCGCTCACAAACTTTACAGAATGGGTTAAAAAAACTCACCACCCATTTTTGTTTTTATTTAAATCGAAAGCGATGCAGATCTTCGAATAATTTTAAAAACATTTTTCATTAATGCTCTTTCTAATGGTATGCTACATGCATCAAAAAACCTTAATTACCTTGATAAAAAACGCAAAACTCTACAGTACAGTAAAAATTTCGCAAAAATTTGCATGTCCCGGAAAAAATTGCACACTAAAATTTGTCTTGCTAAATGTTCTCAGGACCACTAAGAATGTCTAAAACCAAAAAGGTGACCTCCCCCCTTTTGCATTACCGCCATCTTGAAAAATTGAGCTCTGACGTTTAAGCGTTCTAACTCGGGAATGGACTTTTTCGGAATTTCGGGGCCTTGTTGGCACGGGTTAGAAACTTTTGATCAGGCTAAGATTTTGCAGGCTTATTTTTATACTTAAAAAGAAAAAAATATAGATATCAAGGCTTTAAAATTTTATAAAATTACAAATAGTAAGGCTGGTTTTATAGGAATTTTATCGATATTTGCATGATTTTAGGGTTTTTTAGGGCCCTAAAAGTACCACTTAGGGTTGTCTATATAAATTTTTACTCTAAGGGTGTAAGCCTATGTTTCTGTGTTTATTTTCAACGTTGATGAGTCATAACTGAATTTATTCCGATTAATGCTGATAATGCATAATATGCGGTTAAATAAAAAGCTCATTGTCATTATTTTTATACTCAAAAAGAAAAAAATATAGATATCAAGGCACAAAATTTTTATAAAATTACAAATAGTAAGGCTGGTTTTATAGGAATTTTATCGATATTTGCATGATTTTTGGGTTTTTATGGCCCTAAAAGTACCACAGACAACCCTAGTCTATATAATTTTTTACTCTAAGGGTGCTCTAACCACGATAAATAGAAAAGATTAAGTAAATAAAATTTTTTTCGGACCACCCTTATATCACAAGCCTAGAAGCTTATTTAAGGATCTCTGTGCCTCTGTTATATTTTACCAAATAAAATAAACTATAAACTTAAAAAACGCTTTGAGGACCTAATATTTAGAGTTCCTGAATAATGTCACCGAATGTGTGACAGTTAAAAGTCAATCTTATTTAGGACTGCTACTGATAATGCATAATATGCATAAACTGACCTGCACGCTCTCCAATCAATAAAAAAAACTCATTCTAGAGCAGTGGTGCTACAAAGACAAAAAACAGTTTATTATCCTATTGTACACTCAGAAAAAAATCGTTGTAAAATCAAACAAAAGTCATATGATTTAAAAGAAAACCAATATGTTTTTGCACCAACAGTGTTTTTTGTTAATTCAAAAAGATATTTTTTAATTTTATAAGCCATTGTAAAAATAAAAATATTCATTGTAATTTTAAAAATATTTCCTTTTAAATCATTTGTAAACTTGTAAATTATTTGAATATAAAACTGGTTATTTTAAAAAAAATTCTTTTAATATGATATTTTTCAACAATATAAAGGGAAATATTATAATTTTATTAAGAAAACATTAAAATAATAAAGCAAGGGACAATACTTTTACTTTAAAGTGAAAAACGTTTTGGTGTTAAAATTATTTTTTTTAATTAATATTATTCATAACTAAAACGTAAAGTTACTACTTTTAATATTTTAAAAGGCATTTTTTTTAAATTTAAATAATTTCTTATTGATTTTACAAGATGTGTAGGATTCCTACAGCAACAGTTTTATTTTATTTTACTATTCACAGCGCGTAGCGATAGAATTTCCCAAAACTCGCCAAAAATACGTCCTAGACAAAAAAGTCTTGGATACAATGGGAGGCATAGCGTAGTCGCTAGCGCGTATGTATAGCAAGCCTACTAGCGTGAGTTCGATTCTCACTGGCGCCGTTTTGCCTTTTTCAGTAAATTAATAATTGAAATTTGGCGATAAGTGAAACGGACACTTCCTAGAAACTGGTTCGAAAGTCAGTATAAGCCGGTGGTTCTCTCTACTACTAGCCCACACAAGTCCTGGACTTAGGGGATGCTTAATTAAGTAGAATAGTACGAGGTTAAACAAACAAACAAACATAAAAACAAACAAACAAATGTGTTTCATAAAAAAACAAGAAACTTTTAAAATTTCCGTCTATCCGTCTGTCTGTCCGTCCGACTGTACGTCCGATGTCGATAACGAAAAGTCCGATCAACTTGAAATTTTCTGTGAGGTTCTGTGAGGGAAAGATCCCTATTTTAATAAATAATTCCCCAAAAACAAAAGAGTTATGGGGGCGGGTAAACTTAAAAAAAAAAAAAACAGAAAAACCTATCTTTTACATAAATTTCAAATTTTTTTCGTTTTTCGAAAAAAGAAAATTTTAATTGTTTTTTTAAACAAAAAAAAAATAAAATAAAATTAACTTCTCGTTTTGCTAAAAAATTGTTAAGAAATTTTGTTTTGTTTTAGTTTTTTTAATTTTCTTTTTTGATTTTTTTTTTCTTTTTTCGAAAACATTTGTATTTAATTTTTTGTTTTAATCAACTACTGTAGGCTGCCTAAATAGTTTTAACTTGCGTTACATCAAAAGATGTAACCGCAAAATGCCATTTTTGTTAAGCTCTAGCACGAAGACTATAAGACTTAGAGCTTTGTGCCCATGGAGACTTTTAATCAGTCAGTTAAGAACTCCAACATACTTAAATTTCGGCAAATTTAACCGGGGGCCATTTCCCATAAGAAATGTACCTACGTTTCCTTTAAAAGAAAATTAAAGAAATCTACATATTTATATTAGGTGTCATATGGTGAATATTAAATTTTAAAATAGCATTTGATTTGCCCACGTTTTAACTTTTTTATGAAAATTTCCACGTTTCGAAAATATCATCACGTTATCATCACGCAAAATCACAGAAATCTTAATATTTTTATTTTAAATTAGGTATCATAAGGTCCATATCAAATTTAAAAATGGCTTTTGATTAACCAACGTTTTCTTTATCAGGTAGGTATATGTATAATATGCTGCATATGATATGCATTTTTTCGTAGTCGGGATTTTTGGCATCTCGGTTTATTTACGAATGCTATCTGTTATAATAATAAGTAAAATACTGCTCCAATGAATAATACTTTCCCCTTTAGACCTAGGATTATTAAAAACAAAAACGAAAAAAAAAATAAAAAAGTTTTTCAAAATTTTTTTTTAAAGTTTTTTTTTCGTTAAAAAAAATTAAAAAAAAATGTTTTTGAAAAAAATAGTTTTTACTCCATTTTACCCCCTTACCCCAATTCGCTTTTTACCAAAAACAATCCCAGCATAGAACTTTGGATAATCAACCTATGGTCCAAATTTGAAGTTTTTAGCCCGAAGCGTTCTTGAGTTATATAATTTTCCGGACACACAGACCGACAGTCAAAAATTTTTTTTTGAAGGAAATCATATTTTTTTGATATAAAACGTCCAGAAAAAAAAGCAATAAAAATTTTTCGACATTTTTTTACTAACGCAAGGCTTTCCTTGAGGAAGTAAAATATTAATTAAAAAAATTCTAAAGCAGATAAGTATCTATACTGCCGTGCTAAACACAGAAGTGGTTAGGGTCACTCGATCGGTTGTTGCTTTGTCTACTTTGTGTGTTAGTGTTTTTTGGTGGTTGGTTGGTTTGGGCTTTTTATTCAGGCGAAAACTACCAGAAACCCACACTGCTAACCACCAAAACAAAGCAACAACTGAACGAGTGACCCTAGTATTTTGGCAATTTTGAGATATTAACAGTTTTTAATTTTCAATGTTCTCAGTCACTAAAAATTATATTCCAAGTAAAAAAAAATCAAATTTGTTTTGAATCGGAAAGATAAGGTTATATTAGTTGTTAATGTTATAAAAATGTTAATTATTGGATAAATAAATAGTAAAATACTCGGTAAAATAGAAATTAGTATAGTTACCACTTTAAAATTTATTATTTTTATCTTGTATTACAAGGGGATTTGAAGTATCTTATAAATTCATGAACAAAATGAAGAAAAAAAGGTTTATTAGCGAATATTATATCATTTTACGTACTTTGATCTTCTTTTGTTATAAAAATACTTATTAAGATAAATTATTTTAAATAATAAAAGATTGCACTGGATAAAGCAATTTAATTATCAACGAAAGTCCCGATTGTTTTCCATAACTATTACTAAGGACAATTGCAGTAACTTACCGTTACTAAGGCAAAATAGACGTATCTCGTTACTTATTAGTATTATACTAAGGCATTTTATCGTAACTTCTTAAGTTACGATAGATACGGCAAATTGGCTTAGTAATTGACAACTTTAAAGAAGGTACGGCAACTTTAATAGAGTAATTTTATTATGAAAAAATGAATTAAATCGTATAATAATATATCATAAAAATATTCATCGATTGTTATTACATCATCTTGGAGTCATAACCAGTACTCGGCGAATTTCCAGTCCTCGCATAGGCGCCGCGTCGACTCTAGCGTTGACGCGAGGTTTTAAATATTTACATTTTGATTTCTTTTTATCTTGATTTTTTTTAATGATTCTATTTAAACGAGTAAGGTGGGGAAAAAGGTATCGATAATTAAAAATTAAAAACTTCCGTATTCACAAAAGATAAAAATCGAATGTCGGTTTTTTCTTTGAAAAACACCGATATATATATATACATGTATATATATATATATATATATATATATATATATATGTATATATATATATATATATATATATATATATATATATATATATATATATACATATGTATAGTTAATATGTATAGTCATTATTGTTGTGTGTAACAAATTAGTCGTCAAATGTTTCGATTTAGTGACCCTTATAAATATTTCGCTCATAATTCGGCAAAATTATTCCGTAAGCCTATGTTTCTGTGTTTATTTTCAATGTTGATGAGTCATAACTGACTTTACCCCGACTACTGGTCATAATTCATTTTTGACAAAAAAGTAAGTTATCACCTTTGTGTTTAGCAGGGCAGTCTAGGTAGACATAAATAAATATTTTAATCAATTTATTGATAAAAAAAAATGTAAACAATTTTCGAATAAACTATAACTTGAAAATAGATTGATGGAATAATAAATTAATATTTTTATAATTTTGTTTAAAATTAAAAATGTATCCTTATAACTTGAAGTGTAAATCATGAAAATGGTTAAATTGAGGAGCATAATTTATGACCAGTACTCGGCGAATTTCCAGTACTCGCATATTCATTTCATTTATTCATTTATTTTTCATTTCATTTATTTGTTTATTGTCATTTTGAGACCTACTAATAGGTAGTTTATATCATAATAGACAGTTTATAAAATAAAAATTTTGCCTATTTATTATATTATTTTTAGGCGCCGCGTATTTGAGGAAATACACTACCATTTACTGTGAATAATATATGTTGGAATGCGTAGCATTACATATCTTCACGGCTTGTTTTACTTTTCTCGAGGAGCTTGTTATTAAAAAAAAATATTTTTTTATTTATCTTGATATTTATATGATATTTGTGACTACGATAACTAGAGGACGCTTTGAGCTAAAGACTTTAAATTTGGAGTACATAATTTTCCAAAGTTCTCGGTTTGGGATGCTCAGTTCAGTTGATAAAACCAGGATCATAGATAAAAAAGTCTCTGCCAGGATACAAACATATCCCCTTCTTTGACTCTTAAGAGGTCTCGAGTTCATATCCCATTGACGACAACAACTTTTTTGGAATGCGTAGCACATAAAAAGTAATTCCTTAATGTAGATTTGAATAAATAAATAAATAAATAAACTAGCGCAGGCGCGTCTAATAAATAATATAATAAATAAACTAAGGACACGTGCCTTTCGATATATTCAAAACCATATTCTTTTATTCCAAGGCTGGCATTTCTTTGAACCAAAGTCAATATTCTTGAATGAAGAGGACGAATTTTTGAATGAAGATCAGCGCTCTTTATTCAAGAACATTGACTTTGGTTCAAAGAAGTGTCAGCCTTTAAACAAGAGAATATGGCTTTGAACATATCGAAAGGCACGTGTCCTTGGCTCGTACCCTTTTTACTGTCTCATATATGGTATACATAAAAGTATTGTGATAGAAAAAAAATATTTTTTTTTGCTTAAATCATCTTATTTTTTCCTGAAACGTGGAGAAAAATCAAAATAATTAACAACAAAATTATGTCTGTCTGTCTGTCTGTATCCACGATAACCTAAGAACGCTTTGAGCTAGCGACTTCAATTTCGGTATGCAGATGTATTTTTATGTTATCTTCACCTAAATTGCCGGATCAAAACCAGGACACCTGCAATAAAGTCAAGTAACTTTGTATTAAGCAAGAAATAATGACATAATGAAACATTTTGAGTTATAGAATGGGCCCTGAAGCTCTGTATTGCTGTTTTTCTTTACATGCTTAAGCCAAGGACAAGCCTAGGTTTAATAAGTTCGTATTTCAGCAAAATCGGTTGGGGGCAAGGGGGTAAAAGAGGGGTTAAACTTTTGTTTTAGTCGTAATTTTGTTATTATTTACAATAGAAAAAGAAATAAACTACATAACGTTGAATAAAAATACATAACAAATGTAATCATTTTTTTCCAGCGCCGCTCCCTCTCCACCAAAATGTAAAAAATTGTTTCTAGTCATAACTTTCTTATTATTAACAATAGAAGAAAAATTTGAATATCACCTAAAAGATAAAATAAAACTACATAAAAAATTTTATTATCATTTTTTTCCATGACCTCCCACCCAATTCCCCGAAAGTCCAAAAACAATTTATTACATTTTTACATAGGGAACGTTCAAGTATTACGTAACGCAAATTTTGATCATTTTGGACCCTCTCCCTGTAACGCTATTTTCCTATACCATTAACATGGGCGTAACACTCCAAAATGACCAATAACTTTATTAGTATTCCCAATAGAAGAAAAATTTAAAAACCACCTAAAGGGTAAAATAAAATTACACAAAAAATTTTATTATCATTTTTTCCATGACCCCCAAAGTCCAAACCCCCACTCCCCAACATATTTCTGGACATATGTTTTTTTATGAGAAAATATTCTCGCTCATTCGAGACGGCTGGTTTTATATGCCTTAAAATTATCTTCACGGCTTGTTCTTTTTCGAACCGTGTTGACCTACCTTTGCACCGATATGTAGGTCATTCAATACAATTGTGCAGTTACTATGCCCATGGACGAAATCTGGGGTGCACGCCAGGTTCGTCGACCCAAGCTGCAGAATCAGGACAAATGGGGAAATTGGGGCTAAATCGTATGGCACCTAGCAACGGTAGGCTTGAAAGTTAAAAGGATCCCGCTCTGCAAGTTCCTTACAAAAACTGGGGTCAACTTGCATAAAAATTATTTAAAAAAAAAATAAGAATAATACATTCTTCACCTATAATTAAAAAAAAAACGCAAAAAATATAAAAAAATGTAACAATTGTTGTCAATTAACTTATAATTTATAATATTTATAATACTAAACTGTTTTTTTTTTTGTCGCATTTTTATAATCTGTTTTTTTAAATTTTATACCGGATGAGTGGACTGAAGATGGACACCCCTTAAAATTAGGTTGTTTTCAATCCGATCAAAGTAATTTTTTATAGCTTATATTTCTCAACAATGGCTATAAAATGACACACAAAAATTTTTTTTTCACTTCCGGTTTCATCGGAATCTAAGTTAAATTATTTTTTTAAAAGACATCCCCTGTATATTTTTGCATTTTTGGATCCGAAAATAGCTATTTTCCTAACAAGTGTGGAAAGAGGCTCTTTTCCGCACTAGAATGCATTTGCCTAAACGACGCGTAGCGGAGTTCAGGCAAGCAATCGAGTGCGGAAAAGCCTCTTTACGCAGGCGTTAGGAACAATATTTTTTCTACGAGCGAGTTAAAATTAAAATATGCTTTTATATATAAGTATACTTAATTGAATAAATTTAATTTTTATATCTGTTTCCAATAGAAAAACAATTAACAATTAAGAAATTTAAACATTTTTATTATTTTGTGAATAGCAAGAATAACACAACAGAATTAAGATTAACAGTTTTAACAATTATAATAATTGAAAAGAATCTAATATTAGTTACACGTTTGTATAATCAACCTAGTTGTTTTTATGAAATAATTATGCGTGCGGAAAAGACGTTCTTTCCACACGCATATGCGTGCGGAAATAGACATCTTTTCGCACGATCGTAGAAAAACAAATTTACATTAAAAAAAATAATAAATTTTATTTATTTTTTGTACTTTTTTATTTTTTTTAGTAACATACTAGATTTTGTTTTCATAAATAAAATCTTATTTATTTGCTTAATGTGGAAAAAAAATACAAATTTTGTGTAAAAACTAGAATTTGGTAATTTTTTTGAACTAAATTTTTTTAAAAGGGTTTTTCTTCATAACTGATTTTTTTCAAAAGTTAATTAAATTATTTTTTTTATATGTAAATTTTTTTCTGAATTCAAAAATGAAATAAATATACAGGGGTTTTCATTTAAACAAATGAAATTGATTTAGTATCCGGCGAAACCGAAAGTGCAAAAAAAAATTGTACGCCATTTTGTAGCCCTTGTTAGGAAATATAAGCTACAACAAATTTACTTTGATATGATTGAAAATAATTCCATTTCAGGGGGTGTCCATGGAGTGAAACTCACCCGGTATATATTTTATTTTACCTATAAGTATATTTTACCTATACATATTTAATGTATAATTTATGTACCTATATATTTTTTTTATTTTATTAATTTTATTTTATTATTGATTATAATTGAGAATTATCAATTATCTAACTATACAGGATGTCCAGTAAATGATGTCATTAATTTTAAGGGGTGATTCTACATAGAAGAATATGAAAAAAAATTCCTATAAACATATGTCTAAAAATGTGACGTAAGGGAGCTAAGCCCCAAACCTAGCGAAACTGGGGGGCCTTATTAGTTTTTTTGTCCCAAACTTTTTTCTGTGTAAGTTTTTTGTAATTTTATTTTTGGAATATGATTCCTTAGGTCAAAATACATAAAAAAAGGTACTCTTGTTCTAATACTGTAGGATTAAGCGTTTTCGATAAAAATTAATTTGAAGGTGAAATTTCACGGTTCGATGACGAAAAATTAAATACTAAAATGTCGAAAACCTAAATTTCAATAATACAAGGTAAATGTATATCAAAAACTAAGAAAAAACTCATATACAGGTACTTCCAATAATCAATATCCTAAGGGAGCTATAGGCTCCTAAAAATGCACCAATTTTAAAGGGCGATAGTAGCTTTAAAAGCGATTTTTCGACCTAGATGTATCGAAAGTTGTTTCTTAGTTTTTGATATAGAATAACCCTGCATCATTGAAATTTTGGTTTTAAACATATTACTACTTAACTTTTCATCCTCGATCCGTGAAATTTCACCTTAAAATTAATTATTCTCGAAAATAGTTAATCCTATAGTATTAGAACAGGAGTACCTTTGTTATGTAGTTTGACCTGAGGAATCATATTTCAAAAATAAAATTACAAAAGGTTACACAGAAAAAAGTTTGGGACAAAAAACTAATAGGGCCGCCCAGTTTCACACACCCCTGTTTAAAATAAGTACATGAAGATAACATACAAAGGTGGGCATTATTAAGGTTAGTTTACATTCAAAACCTCGTTCCTGTACCACAAAGCGTTCCTGAGTTATTAAATAAAAACCAATTTTTTTAGCCACTTGGCTCCCAGCAAACCACCGAACGATAATCGGCATAAATAATTATTGGACCATTGCTGGCTTGCCGATTATCGGCTAGCCTGTAAAGGACCGATCTGTGGCCGACGATACAACGCCAATTTAAAATATGATCTTGAGTAGAAGGAGAAGAAGTTAAGACGCATGCGCAAGTTTTGCGCGGGTTGTGTTCTTAGGGCCGTTTGAGTTGAAGCTTGGAGCGCTCGGAGCATAGTTCTATCTCTTTTAAAACAAGTAGTTAGAAAGAGATAGAACTATGCTCCGAGAGCTTCAACTCAAACTGGCCTCTTGTGTTGTGATTTTGCTGCGTCAGTGATAATTATAACTTTAAAGTTTATTAATGAAAATTTTCTGTGGCATGTGTTTATTTACAATTCTTAATAATGATTTTTGAAGATAAAAAGTAAGTAATTACATTTTTTTTATTAAATACTAAATTAACCATTCACTTGCATTTAAGTCGCATTTAAGATCCCAGGGCGGGAAAGAAGCTCGTTAAGGTTCCGTAGGTACTAAAATATAAAAACTTATTCAGAATAATATTCTAAAACGATCGGTATTATCGTTCTTTTTTATGCCATGGTAAAATACTGATCCAACCTCCAACAAAAAGTCTGCCGGCTAGCCATTACCGGCCCATTATCGGCTTGCCATTACCGGCCCGTTATCGGCTTGTGCGACACTTCCATTACCGGGCCGGTAATGGCATGTCGTCAACGGACCGATAACTCTTTATCGGCTTACGGTATTGTGCCGTTGCCGGCCCATTGCTGGTGTGTTTGCTGAGCTCCCTTACGCATTTTTAGACACAAGTTTATAGCAACTTTTTTCATATTTTCCTATGTAGAATCACCCCTTAAAATTAATGACACGATCCTGTATAACTCAGAAATCTACCACAGAGTGAAACAGACAGCTTGGATCACCGTGTAGTACAAGACCAGGGCAGTGCGACCTGTAAAATTGTAATATCCCTGCTGAAAATGACGGATCTGTGCAGCTCTGTGCGGGTGAAAAAACAAATCCGTTTTGATATGTTTTAGACCCGCTACATCCGCGTTCACCCGTCAATTGCATTTCACCCGCAATTTAGGATTAAAATCAGATCCGCAGAAGTCGGCAAATTTTTCAGTTGCATTGAGTCGGCTATAGCAGGTGTTATTTATATCTGCAATGATCCTAAATTTACAGTTAGACATTTAGGTCTGCATGCATCCGAAATTTCTACATAGAATTTTTGTCCGCACAAGTCCGCTTAGATCCGGAACGTTGAAATATAATTTTTGTCGGCTGATACCCGCAATTTTTGTTATTTTTACATCTGCTTTTATCCTAATTTGGCAGTCAAATATTTATATCTGCATAAGTCCGGCTTTTTCACAATAGAAGTACTTCCGCACAATTCCGCGTATGTCCAAAATAATTTATGTCGGCTGTTACCTGCCCAAGTCTGTTTTTTTTCTGTTTCATTAAGTCGGCTTATATCCGCCTATGCGCGTCCGATCATGTCGGCTTACACCAGCCTAAGTGGTTTTGTCTGTCAGAGTATTAGTCGGCATTTATCCGCTCATATCTGCGCTTGTATTATGTAGGCTTATATCCGCGTTTATCTGACATTGTCCATCAATCTCCCAATTTTGTCGGCATGTAACCGCCCTAGTCCACTCATATCTGCGCTCGGTCGTTTTTTTTTCGGATTATGTCGGCGTATATCCGCGTTTATCCGAAACTGTCCCGTCAATCTTTCCCAATTTTGTCCGCATGTAACCGCCTTAGTCCGCTTATATCTACGCTCGGTCGTCTTTTTTTATTATATCGGCGTATATCCGCGTTTATCCGACACTGTCCGTCAATCCTTCCCAATTTTGTCGGCATGTAACCGCCCTGGTCCGCTCATATCTGCGCTGGACCGTCTTTTTTTTTCGGATTATGTCGGCGTATATCCGCGTTTATATGATATTGTCTGTCAATATTTCCCAATGTTGTCGGCATGTACCCGCCCAAGTCCGCTCAAATCTGCGCTCGGTCGTCTTTTTTTAGAATTATGTCTGCGTACATCCGCGTTTATCTGACATTGTCCGACAATCTTTCCCAATTTTGTCGGCATGTACCCGCCCCAGTCCGCTCATATCTGCGCTCAACCGTCTTTTTTTCGGATTATGTCGGCGTATATCCGCGTTTATCTGATATTGTCCGTCAATCCTTCCCAATTTTGTCGGCATGTAACCGCCTTGGCCCGCTCATATCTGCGCTGGACCGTCTTTTTTTTTCGGATTATGTCTGCGTACATCCGCGTTTATCTGACATCTTTCCCAATTTTGTCGGCATGTACCCGCCCCAGTCCGCTCATATCTGCGCTCAACCGTCTTTTTTTCGGATTATGTCGGCGTATATCCGCGTTTATCTGATATTGTCCGTCAATATTTTTCAATATTGTCGGCATGTACCCGCCCTAGTCCGCTCAAATCTGCGCTCGGTCGTCTTTTTTTCGAATTATGTCTGCGTACATCCGCGTTTATCTGACATTATCCGTCAATCTTTCCCAATTTTGTCGGCATGTACCCGCCCCAGTCCGCTCATATCCGCGCTCGGTCGTCTTCTTTTTCGGACTATGTCGGCATACACCCGCCCATGTTCAGGAGCGCCTATTTGCAGCTCTTTATGCAAGGTTTTTGATAAACTGCGCATGCGCTGACCGTTTTTCAATATGTTATTTTAAATAAAAAACATTTTTTTACAAAAAAAAAACACCAAACAGATGCCAAACCAACGTTAACGTAAACCAAGGCCCCCTCATTAAAAAAAAGACCAAACAACAAAAAACCAAAACAAAATCCTGCATAGAGAGCTGCATTTAGGCGCTTGTCCCATGTTCGCGTTTATCAGACCATGTACGCGCTCTAAACCAGGGGGTTCCGACTGGTATTACAGGCCTAGCAACAAGGAAGAAATAGTTCGCATAGTGGGTGTTCTGTTTTTCGCATATCATTCTTAGATGTTCGAGATATAAAAAACAAGGTTGGCTCGACCCCCCAATCCCCCCGTTGAATTTAACTATTATATATATGTTTTTATTTTTATTGTTATTATTTATTATTACATTTGTTGTCTTTAAACATGTAGTTTATTATAATATAATGTTTTTTCTGTTAAAAAATAATATTTACGTTTGTTGAGCTAACCTCTTCTAATCACCAACCTTGGACCGTCACATAACCTATAATTACTGTTGCTTTTGGCGCCTGTTCTTTAACAAGTAAATGAGATAAATAAATGGGTGTTCTGTGATAAGAGTAAGTAAAGCTAGCAATAATTATAAATATAAAGCAAAATAACAATTATGTTTAAGTAATTATAGTACTATGGAATGAATAAACGAATGTTTGGTTGGATAGATAGGTGATGGGACCAAAAGAAGCAACAACGTTCATAGATTTTTCTATTAAAAGTAAGTACACCTGAATTTGTTTAAATACATTAATAAATATCGCTTAATATTGTTTTATTATTTACTACTAGAATGCCCTTGACAATTTTAATTTATGTCATGAAATTTGTTCTTTATTGGAAGGTCACAATTTAGTATTTGTTTTTTGTTAGTGCGAGTATTTTTAAATAAAATCTTTACCATATATGCCATACAGGCCTGTGCACAAAACGTACAAAGTTTCTACAAGTGTCCAATCAGCCTTTAGTGAAAAAAACTGTATAGAAAATTGATGGGCCCTATTTGGTTTCAACATGAACATTGACATAAAAAATATTTCTCCAGCCAGCCTCTAGCAAGTGTATAAGAAAATGACATACAATACCAAAATGCCCCACTTTTATTTAGTTTATTTTAGTTTTGTTTGTTCAGTACAGCATTCATAGCCCTCAACACCTGGTCTCTAGGGACCTTTGTTAACCACACAGACCTCCAACAGCAGTATTTTTTATTATTTTAGGCCCCGCTAAGCCCCCCTAGATATGCGCATAATTTCTTTAAAAAAAATATTCTCACCCTGAAATAATAACCAACTATTTGTTAGTAACAAAGTCGTACTTGTCCAATTATTTAAACAACTCTTGTTTTTTTAGGAAAAGTTGGAGATGAGACAAGATGGATAAAGGAAGATACAATTCAACTTAATGGGATCCCAGGACAGCCCCCCCTGGCCTTGGTTTGAGCCCCCCTGGTATTTTTTGGGGCGCCAATTTTCTTTTGCAGGGTAGAAACCATCAAGGACAAAGCCTTTTTTCTTGAAGGTTATTTTTGGGGCGCCATTTATTTGCGGAGGCGCCAAGTTCGGTAGATACCGTCGGGGTAAACCTTTTTTTGTAAAGGTAATTTTTGGGGCGCTATTTTTTTGCAGGAGCGCCAATTTTGGCAGAAACTGCTAGGGACAAAGCTTTTTTAATTTTTGGGGCGACAATTTTTTTTCGCTGATCCCTCTGGTATTTTTTTGGAGCGCCAATTTTGTTTCACAGGGTCGCCAAGTTTGATAGAAATCGTCAGGGACAAAGCATTTTTTGATGAATGTATTTTTTCTTTTTTTGACCCTTTTGATAACAGGCGCGTAGTCAGCATCCAGTGTAGGACTGGGAAGCCCAAGGCTAGTGAGATTTCTAGCCTAGGGGGGACCAGCTATTAAAAATGTTATTTTTTTTTCCTTTTCAAAATAAATTTTTTTATTCAAAATTTCAAAATTTGGCGCCCCTACCAAAACAAAAAAACACCCTCAGAAAAAAAGCTTTGTCCCTGAGCGTTTCTACAAAATTTAGCGCCCCAGGCAAAAAACACCCACCATTATTTTAATTTTTTTATTTTTTATTTAAAATAACAAAAAAATATATAACAAATAAAGATTCTTGGGGGGTAAATACCCCCTCTACCCCCCCCCCATATCTACGCACCTGTTCGATAAACTATTTTTCTTTATACTTATATTTTTTTCGAGGTATTTACATAGAGTTTGTATTATGGTTATATTGCAATTTTGTTTAAAAAAAAAATACTTTATTTTAATTTGTTGTTTTTTTTATTAGCCACACAACCATCATTTTGATTTAGGCGTTCGGCAATTTTGTCGAATGCCTAAATCAAAGTAATGATCCAAATAAAATAAAAATATTTTTAATTTGAATAAGCCGCCATTATGGGTTTCTGGTGGGTGTTCTGTCTAGTTTTGTCTATTATATCAGTATCGGTAAAAGTCAATTCTGTCATAACCGCCCAAGTATGGTTTTGACTGTTATGTCAGCTCTTACCCGTCCAAATTTTGTGCCGGCTCATACCGGCCCAAATCTGTTTTTTTTTTTTCTATTACAACGCCCACCCATGTCTGACCATGCCCATTTTATTGTATTCCTTATGCACAGTACAAAAATAGTTTTTAGATTTTGGACAATACAAAAATATACTTTTTAGGTTTTTAAATTTTGGACATTGAATCAACAGTTTTTTAAAATTAAATCATTATTTAAACGAACAGTAATTGGGTATGCATTTTCCAAAATGAATTAATTTGTAATTTCTATGTCTTCAATTAAAACATTTTTAACTTTAAAAACAGATATCTCTATAAAAAAAATTTCATTTAACTTAATTAATTTTTCTATTTTACCATATCCGATATCACCAGGTTTGGACTTTTACCAATATTTTCAGATTAGTACCGTATTATGCAGCCATTTGGGGACTGTGGCGGGTAAAAAGTATATCCAAGCGGAATACATACGATCCGTCAAAAACAGACTTGGGCAGGTATGAAGCACACTTAAACTGATTTTTGCGGACGATATTTGCAGGTCTGGGCATACATAATTGACGGGTCAACGCGTACATGGGCGGATAAACGCGGCCGTGGTGCATTAACCGGAACTAAAACACACCAAAACAGATACGCGCGGATATGCGACAATTTCAGACTTGGGCGGGTGTACGCCGACAATATTTTTAGATTTAGTACCGTCCTGTACAGACATTTGCGGACTATGGCGGGTAAAAAGTATATCCAAGCGGAATACATACGATCCGTCAAAAACAGACTTGGGCAGGTATAAAGCACACCTAAACGGATCTGTGCGGACGTTATTTACTGGTCTGGTCTGGGCCCACATAAATGACGAGTCAACGCGTACATGGGCGGATAAACGCGGTCGTGATGCACTAACCGGAACTAAAACACAACAAAACAGATACACGCGGACTACTGGTTTACACTCGCGTATATACGGCAATTTCAGACATGTGCGGACTGTGGCGGGTCAAAAGCATGTCTAAGCGGAATAAATAAGATCCGTCAAAAACAGACTTGGGCAGGTATAAAGCACACCTAAACGGATCTGTGCGGACGATATTTGCTGGTCTGGGCCCGCATAAATGACGAGTCAACGCGTACATGGGCGGATAAACGCGGTCGTGATGCACTAACCGGAACTAAAACACAACAAAACAGATACACGCGGACTACTGGTTTACACCCGTGTATATACAGCAATTTCAGACATGTGCGGACTGTGGCGGGTGAAAAGCATGTCTAAGCGGAATAAATAAGATGCGTCAAAAACAGACTTGGGCAGGTATAAAGCACACCTAAACGGATCTGTGCGGACGATATTTGCTGGTCTGGGCCCACATAAATGACGAGTCAACGCGTACATGGGCGGATAAACGCGGTTGTGGTGCACTAACCGGAACTAAAACACAACAAAACAGATACACGCGGACTATTGCGGGTCAAAAGCATGTCTAAGCGGAATAAATAAGATGCGTCAAAAACAGACTTGGGCAGGTATAAAGCACACCTAAACGGATCTGTGCGGACGATATTTGCTGGTCTGGGCTCACATAAATGACGAGCCAACGCGTACATGGGCGGATAAATGCGGTCGTGGTGCACTAACCGGAACTAAAACACAACAAAACAGATACACGCGGACTGCTGGTTTACACCCGCGTATATGCGACAATTTCAGACATGTGCGGACTATTGCGGGTCAAAAGCATGTCTAAGCGGAATAAATAAGATCCGTCAAAAACAGACTTGGGCAGGTATAAAGCACACCTAAACGGATCTGTGCGGACGATATTTGCTGGTCTGGGCCCACATAAATGACGAGTCAACGCGTACATGGGCGGATAAACGCGGTTGTGGTGCACTAACCGGAACTAAAACACAACAAAACAGATACACGCGGACTACTGGTTTACACTCGCGTATATACGGCAATTTCAGACATGTGCGGACTGTGGCGGGTCAAAAGCATGTCTAAGCGGAATAAATAAGATGCGTCAAAAACAGACTTGGGCAGGTATAAAGCACACCTAAACGGATCTGTGCGGACGATATATGCTGGTCTGGACCCACATAAATGACGAGTCAACGCGTACATGGGCGGATAAACGCGGTTGTGGTGCACTAACCGGAACTAAAACACAACAAAACAGATACACGCGGACTACTGGTTTACACTCGCGTATATACGGCAATTTCAGACATGTGCGGACTGTGGCGGGTCAAAAGCATGTCTAAGCGGAATAAATAAGATGCGTCAAAAACAGACTTGGGCAGGTATAAAGCACACCTAAACGGATCTGTGCGGACGATATTTGCTGGTCTGGGCCCACATAAATGACGAGCCAACGCGTACATGGGCGGATAAATGCGGTCGTGGTGCACTAACCGGAACTAAAACACAACAAAACAGATACACGCGGACTACTGGTTTACACCCGCGTATATGCGACAATTTCAGACATGTGCGGACTATTGCGGGTCAAAAGCATGTCTAAGCGGAATAAATAAGATCCGTCAAAAACAGACTTGGGCAGGTATAAAGCACACCTAAACGGATCTGTGCGGACGATATATGCTGGTCTGGACCCACATAAATGACGAGTCAACGCGTCCATGGGCGGATAAACGCGGTTGTGGTGCACTAACCGGAACTAAAACACAACAAAACAGATACACGGAGACTTTTTGCTTTTTTGGTTGCCGACAAAAGCAGATGTAAAACACACCCGCATATATCCGGCATTTCCGCATATATCATTCGAAAATCATATCCGCACAGATCCGTCATTTTCAGCAGGGATATTCTATTTTTATAATAATAAAATTAAACTTTTGATTTATTAAACCCAAACAAACATATAATTAAATATGGTTAATTAATACTTACAAAGTTGTGTTTTATCAACAAGCCGTGAAGTTATACAATGCTTAGCATTTCATAGTATACTCTTCATAATGGATACATACGAGATTGGTGGACTGTGATTAGTATAAATATTGTTAACAATCAAAGAAATGGATTCTGAACATTTGGTGTTTATCAGACTTTTTCTTTAATTACACTGCTCTACAAAAAAAAATTATTTGCCGGGGAGCTTTTAGTTGCGTCTAGCTATATTTAATGCGTTGATTTCGGAGCCTTTTTCCGTTTTTCTCGATCATCTCGTTTCTTTGAGATAAAGCCCACAGTTTTTAATTTAGTGAAATCAAAAATAGGTCGTTTCATTTAAAAAATAGCACAAAATGGCGTTAAAGTTGATGATTAAAAATAAAACTTTAAAATAACGCTATTTTCATAAAAAACAAAAGAAAATTAGTTTTAGATAAACAGTAAATTCTTAGCCTACTATTAAAAGATTTGAAATGTCAAGTTTCAGAAATATTCCAATATGGACGTCATAGGACCGCCATGCTGTTTTATGAAAAATGGCTCCTGTGGCGCCATATTTAACGCAAATATTGAATTGTGATATATCAATGAAAAGAGAATTTAAAGCCGAATCTAAAAATGTAAGCAAATATATCGGTTCCATTTAAAAATCAAAAGTTGGTATCACTTCCGCTTAGACCGGAAGTAATATTTTTTATAATGACCGTGCCAAAATGGGGGTATTTACGGTTCATACAAGCTCTGCAAATTTCAAGAAGCTATCTTTTATAATTACGGAGATAATTCGTAGGCAATACTTCTTGTGTAACCCGGTATAAGGGGTTTTTTATTATTAATTTTATTTTATTTTTTAAGAAGATTGTTTTGCAGTTCTCGTATATTAAACAAAATAAAAAAAAATAATTTTATCCAATACATACAGATAATAAGACAATTACCAGCTTTATTTTAAATAGATAAACTCAATAATAACCCCCGCGTGGCTTTTACTTTATTGAGTGGATAATTATTTATTTTACCCTCTCAACTGTCACTTGTCAAATTATTTTCTTGTAAATGTCATTAAAATTTTTAATAAAAATATGAATTTCTAAGCTATTTATTGGATAAAACCTTATATGGCACTCATGGGTAAACCGATATTGCCCTCTCGAAAATTAACCTAACTAACTATTATTCGTTTGTTTTTAATACTGTAATTTTTATATGCGATACTAACACAAATGTGCGATTTATAAAAATATTTTTTTTTTATATAATCCAGTGACGGAGATTTTACCGGAAGTTATCGAAAAAAAAAAACAAATATTTTGAAATATTTTACTTATTTTTTGGAGAGGAAACCAATAAATTAAATTTATTTTGAAAAACACAAAACGAAAAATTAAAAAAAAATCTCCTTGCTTTAAAACATTAAAATAACATTAAATAAACATTAAATAACTCAAAATATTGTTGTTCTGCTTTCAATGACTCCCCGTAAAATCTCCGTTACCTGGATTCAATCTAAAACTTTTTTTATTTTTACAGATATCACATGATTACATCGACACTCCCAAGCAACAAGGACGTAACTCAAGTTAGACTCATTTTGAGTTATACTCATAGGTAAACGCCTTGAAAAAAGACACACATGGTGGTACTACTCAGATTTCTCCACAGGCCATTTTAACCAAAAGTTTACCTAAAAACACTAAAGTAAAAAATTTTAAACTTGAATATTATCAGAAACAAACAATAAATAAACAATAAATACTTATACAGTTAAATAGAGAATTTTATAAGCTTTCAAATGACGTATCGCATGGCTTCCTTTTCCACTTCAATCATTTACCCACCCTTAAATAACAAAAAAAAATATTTTAGAAATTTAGCTGTCGTGAAAAATGACAATATATGAGTTACGGCTTTGTTGCTTGGGGGTATCGACATGTCAAATGAGTAAACACACATTGTGTTTTAGTGTTGCCTATAAAAAACAGAGCCATATCTTTAGAATTTATATAAAATTTTCATGAAAATATAGCGAAATAATACGAAAAAATTTAATTTTTTGAATTTAGAAGCCTATAAAAAACAAACGAATAAAGATTTTTGAAATCCGTTTTTTATTGCCCTATTAATAGAGAACTAATCCACCACAAAAAAATTAATTGAACCTTAGCTAATTATTTTTTTTTACTACAACTCTAAGAGAAAAAACCACTGTGCGTTATATCTCAAAAAAATGAGCTGATCGAGAAAAACGAAAAAAGGTTCCGAAATCAGCGCATCAAATATAGCCAGACGCAACTAAAATGGGGCCGGCAAATTTTTGAGTGTTGAGCAGTGTTGTTGTATATTGTATATTTTTTGAATGTTTTTTTTTTAAATATTATTATTATTATTATTATAACAGTAAGCGGACTAGCCGATGAAACTGTATCATTTTTACATAACATTAATACATAACATTATTTCTGTATAAAAAAAATACATATAAAAAATTTAAAAAAGTATATAAATATAAAATAAAATTATATCACATGAACTTATCACATTGTCTTTTCATTTTGTATCACAGATTTTAGGTAGGGTAGTGTGTCCATTGACTCTGGAATTCTTTATCTAGCCTGTTTTTGAATTGGTTGACACTTTCTGCTAGCACAGTTTCCTCGTTTAGTGCATTCCACCTGTATGCCACTGTATTACAAAGGAAGTTCTTCCTTGGTAGTTTTGCACACCTTTCCTTTACGACCTTTCTTTCATGACCTCTTAAATTGGTATTGTTCATCCGAAACATATCCAGGTTCACCGAGTAATATTTACTTAAAATTTTATATGTATGAATAAGGTCACCTCGTGTCCGTCTCTCTTTTAAAGTTGTGAGGTTCATAAAAGAAAGGCGCTCAGTGTAAGACAGTTCTTTGAGTTCAGGTGGAATTTTGGATACTCTTCTCTGGACACCTTCTAGCAGATCTATGTCTTTTATGTAGTACGGATTCCAAACACATTCCGCATACTTTAAAATCGGTCGCACATATGATTTATAGAGTTTTAATATGTTTGCTACTGAATGGTTTCTAAATGCCGTTTTAATGAGGTATATCAAGGAGTTGGCTCTTTTCACCATTTTGATAATGTGGGTTTTCCATTTTAGGTCTGATGAAATGATAACGCCAAGATCTTTTTGTTTCTACTTTTCTTAGTTGCTCACCGCCTATCGTATAGAGTCTTCTTGGGTTGTTGGCACCAATGTGTAGGACTGTGCATTTCTTTATGTTTAGACACATAGACCATTTGTTTGCCCATTCGGTTATTTTCTGTAGGTCACTGATAAATTCTCTTGCCTTTAAAAGTGGATTGCAGAAGAGCTTGGCATCATCTGCGAAGAGAACCATGTGAGTAAGAATTTCGTCTACCAAGTCAGATAAAAATATCAGGAACAGGAGGGGATCAATGACTGAACCTTGAATGACCCCACTTAGAATTAGTCTGATTTCCGAATACCATTTAGCTTGACCCTAAAGTATCTGTTTTTCAGGAAATTTTTTAACCATTTCCAAAGCTGTCCTCTGACTCCAAAATGATCAAGCTTTAGTAGCAGTGGTCTGTGCGGTACTTTGTCAAAGGCCTTTTCGTAGTTTAGGTATATAGAATAACTTTTTTTTCTGTACGTTTGAATTTTATCCTTCTATCTTATATGTATAAAAAGCTGCGCCCCTATAACTTTTTATTTTTTACGGATTTTTTTTAAACAATATCATCAAATCATATTCATAAACACGGGTCGGACATTCCGCTTGGTGAACAATAGTTTAAAGTGTCTATTTACTTGAAAAGAGTTTTTTAAAATTCTAATTTTTGCATGCCCCCGGTAATGGCTACTTCGATCCGACCCGTGATCATAAACATAGAACTTTCGCTTCTTGAGTTATCGTGCTCAAAAAAAAAACAGACGAATAAAAATGAAATAAAATTAAGTGTTCAGAAGTCGATAAAAAATATTTGCATATAAAAATTTGATCTAGGGTAGAGCTGGTGCAATATCCCATCATAAACATTCAACCCTGAGCTCATTAATATAACTCCACCCTGCCCCATCTTAAAAGTATTTTTTTTATCAAAATTTAATGGTGAAGGCACTGATTTTCAGTAGTAATATCATAAGTGCATGGTGAATTATCGATAATTTTTTTACTGTATTAAAAAAAATATTTTCCTTAAGCAAAATATTTTTTTATATACATGCACGAATGGTATTTTGAAAGACTATTTTACAAACAAAATAAGGAAGTATATAATTTTACAATGTTTTATGTTGTTTATTACTTAAATTACAAATTTAAGAACTAAACAATATTACTTTACAACTATAATTAAAAATTTAAATCTCAAATTTGCCGCGATTTTTAAATTCATGATGTTCATTTGTTCGCGAATGTTGCCAAGTCTAAACTTTGCTCGAGGGATATTTTATGCTTAAGATTCCAATAAAATAGTTGTTATCACATATATTAGCATTTAAATAAAGATCATTGCTGTTTTTGTTTAAAAAGTTTAGTTTTCAACTAAAAAGAAATAAAATAACCCGTAAAAAAACAATTTCCTATCGGTTTCTAATAAACTTTGGCAACGCTGTACTGGTACCAGCGCAGTCATTTGATGTTTTGATTTCCGTAATTCTTTACTGCAAATATATTTTTAATAAATAAGTGTTTAAATTAGTTTTTAGTGGCCTGTTTTTAATACCAAGATTCAATTAAATAAATTAAAATTTATGAATATCAATGATTTAAAGCTTTTAAGATGGAAAGTGCATAAAATATAATATATTATCTGAAATTAATTAATTAATTATTAATTAATTAGGGTTTATACCTAGGATATTTTGGTAATAAAATAAGCATTTATATTGCTTATCAATAAAAATAAATCAACTAAAGGTAAACTTCACAAAATAAAAACACATTTAGCAAAAATATAACATTTATTAAGATGTCAATAACTGTCAGTTTCTTGTTTCCATAGTAACCAAGTGATAATTGCATTGTGCAAAAATTATCAGATTCATTTTGATCTGATTGGTCAAGAAACTAAAAATGCAAGGTTTTGATTGGCCTATATATTGTTTGTAGTTACTGACATTGTATGAGTTACAATAACAATATGTGCTGTGAAGAATATGGGTAATAAGTACAGCTCATTTTATCGATTGTTGTTATAAATAGTTAAAAAGCTTTGTTTAATCTTAACTAGGTTTATTAAATTTAATGTACCTAGGTAAGTATTAAACACGAAGCTACTTATAATCTAAAAATAGCCAAAAACATATAAAAATAACTAGGTAGGTATCCGATAAGAGTTCGTATACGATGGAAAAAGAAAATGTGGTTTGGTATCAGTTTATCAAAAAAAAAAACTTTTATTAAAGAACGACAAACTTGTAACTGGCTATAATGGTCTTGTAACCAAAGCCATAAAATTAAAAGGAGAAGAAGAAAGAATGACAAATTTTTTAGTTTTTTAATAGTTTTTACCCCCTTACTCATCAAATTTGAAGTCCTTATAAGGACTATATATACAGTCAGCTTATACAGGGTGATCAATAACTGCCATGCCAAAATTTAAGAGGTGATTTTGCATCAAAAAATATCAAAAAAAGTTCATATAAAGGTTGGTCCGCAAATGACCCCTAAGAGAGCTACAGCCCTTTAAAATTGTAATAAAAATAAGATTTTTAATTAATAACTCTGGTACCCTTTAAGCTAGAGCGACGAGCTTTTGCACGTATACTAGTATTACTAAGGGCAATAAGTTTATGTTAATTATTTTTTTTGAATTTATCCAGAGGCGTCCCTAGACGGAAAAATGTATAAGGCTTAACACTTTTTTATGTGTAAATTTTTGGATTTTTTGTAAAAAATATGGATTCCTTGAGTAAAAATACATAAAAAATGTCATATAGTGTAACATTGTAGGAGCAACCGTTTTCAAAAAAAATGCAATTAAGAGGTAGTAACATTTTGTGCCGCCAAAAACGTTTCTTTTTAAAATGCTATTACTCCTTTTTTGTTTTTTTTTTTAAACAAATATTTTTTTATTTTTTTTCGAAAATATTTTTTTTGTATTTTTTTTACTTTTTTTATTTTTTTTTTGTTTTCGCAAAAAGAAAATAAAAAAAAATCTGATAATTTTTTATAACAATTTTACATATAAAAAAATTATTCAAGTAAATATATATTTTGGATATAAAACGCCGAAAAACGCAGAAAAAAGCAATACCAATTTTTAATTTTTTTTTTAACTATATTATATTTTTATACATAATCGGTTAATCGGCGGCATTTTCGTGATTAATGATTCAAAGTGCGATGAAATGCCGCTGTTAGGTCGTTTAGTCAGATGCCGACGGCGGCCCGACGTTGAGCCGATGTAGTATTTCGATTATCATTTGCCGACGGCGGCCCGTCGTTGAGCCCACGTAGTATTTCGATTATCATTTGCCATCATTTTGCCGACCGGCGCACTAAGGAGTATTTAATGATTTTAGCTGGCCAAAATTCGAATTCTTAGAAGTGGCCGTACCCCCTTAATTACCTACCCTTATTAATCCTCGATAATGGTCGCTTAATGAGCAATTAATGATTTGGTTATAAAAGCAGAATTTTGAACTATACAGGTTAGTTAAATATCTGATTTATAACTGTGTGGTTCATTTTATTCACGAACGATTTTAGTGGTGTTCTTTGAAGCTGTGTACAATTGTTTACAACAGAAGTTTTATAGTGTTATACCCATGGATGAATCTATGACAGGTATGTACATTATTTACTCTTACTACCGTTTTGAAATATTAATCACCACAGAAGTTATGTCCCATGAAACTTAGCATTTTTTTAACGAATTTTAAACTAAATTTTGACTTTAAAAGTGAAAAAGTTACAGTGCCTATTGAGACCCAGTTATTTTTTTGAGTTTTTCTGTGAGCTTATACCACTAGCTATTTAAAAATCTTAATTTCACCTGCCCATTACTGCCACCTAAATTCCAATCATGTTCTAAATACATCAAGTCCAAGGTGGATTTTTCAAACTAAATTTCTTTTTTCTAGCTGGGTCATCAGGAATGCAAACAATCTCTCGTTTGGACTTCTACAACAGTATCAGCAGCAGCAGGCTCCGAATTTCGACGAAAAAATGGACTTAGCCGATCAACATTTGTTATCAAGAAATCAATACACCGAAGAACTGAAACAAGTATACAAGCGTCAAATGTCGAGGTTGAAAGCTGCTCTTAGAAATATGTGGTCGTCTTCATCAAGAACTCATGAAAAATTTATTAAGAAGCACGGCACTTGGCTGCAAGGGAGTTTCCAAATACCGATACCGGCCACCCTATCCACTCCATCATCAGCAGGACGACCAAGAAAAAGTTTTGTCGATTCAAGTGAACGATCAAAGAGGAGAAAAACAGAACAGCTCAGGAAGATGTGGAACCAGAAGCTATTGTTTTTGCAGCTGAAACTTGTTTAACAACATGTGGCAAAGAAGTGCTGCAACCGTCCTGAAAGATCTTCAATCATCTCCTAAAAGAGCGGGAAAGTATAAAAAAGCCTACCGCAGCAGCCTTGAACCTACAAAAAAATCATTGACACCGTTACAGGCTCTTTCAATATTTGCTGACGCAGGTCTAACAAATCTCAATATGAAATCGTTCGTACAAGCGATAAGAAGAAATGGCTAAAGAAAAAAAAAACATGCTATCCTGAATCTGATTCGTTCACAGTCACAGAAAGTTTAGCTGAAGTAGACTTACAAAGTCCTGTTAAACCATACTGCCGAAAGATTGCTATTGTTTTTAGAAGAAGTTATCAAGACTTTAACGGAAAGTGAGCGTAAAATATGAAACTATATACGAAAAGGGGTTGTGATGGCTCCCAGCAGACACAGTTTAATCAAAAGTTTGAGGATGACACTCATTCTGATGCCAGTATATTTCAATGCTCAATGGTTCCACTACAGCTAACTTGTGGAGTAAATAAAAAGGTTATCTGGGCAAAACTCTACACCATCATCTCCAAGGTTTTGCAGGCCAATTCGAATTAGGTTTATAAAAGAAACTGCTGATGTAATAGCTGAAGAAATTGCTTACATGGAAAACAAAATTGCAGATCTAAAACCAACTAAACTTCAAGATATAGCAGTAGAACATGTAATGATGTTAACCATGGTGGATGGAAAAGTCTGTAACGCAGCAACCACCACTACATCGACAATGCGATGTTATATTTGTGGAGCAACATCGAAGCAATTTAATGATTTGGACAGAGAATGTGTTGACCAAGCAAAGCACCTACAAATTTGGACTGTCAATTCTGCATGCTAGAATACGGTGTTTTGAAAGTCTCCCTTCACCTATCATATAAATTGCCTTTGAAAAAATGGCAGAAAAAGCTAAATGAAGATGAGAAGAGACTCATCTCAGATAGAAAGAAGAAAATTCAAGATGAATTCAAGAGCGAAATGGGCATTCTTGTCGACATACCTAAGGCTGGATTTGGGAACACCAATAACGGCAACACAAGCAGGAGATTCTTCAACGACCCGGAAACATCTGCAGCTATCACTGGAGTTGACGTAAGTTTGATTGCTAGAATAAAAATTATCCTACAAG
>CAUEHQ010000421.1:0-32473 GCA_958510825.1 Brachypterus glaber
TAACAAATTTAAAAAAATCCTTAAATCCTGCTCCGAAACTCTAGCATATTTTGAAACATCTTCTGAGTCCTTAACCCCTTCGAATCCTTCTACTCCTTTACTTTATGCTTTACCTAAAATCCACAAGCCCAATATTCCTGTTCGTCCCATAGTATCCTATACTGGCTCATCCACCCATAAAACCTCTAAGTGGCTAAACGAAGTGTTTAGAAAATATATCAAATTTAAACCACGATATTCTGTCATGAATGATATAGAATTATGTAACAAATTAAACAACTTCAAAGTCCCTCCAGGTTGCAAGTTAGTATCCTTTGATGTACAGTCCCTTTTCCCTTCTATTCCCGTCAATGAATGTATACCCTTACTCAGAAAACACCTTCGTAATTCCAACTTACCAGAATATGTCAGTGATGACCTCCTAGAACTTTTTAAAATATGCCTTAAGCAAAATTTTTGTCAGTTCAATAATAAAAATTTTATTCAAAAAACAGGTTTACCTATGGATCCCCCCCTTTGGCCGAAATATTTTTAGACTATCTTGAAAATAAATTTCTTTCTAAGAGTTGCCTTTTTAGAAAGCACATAAAATTTTATGCCCGCTACGTGGATGATATTTTTGTGATTTTTGAAGGTAATGAACAAGAAATTCAAACGTTTTTAAATTTTTTAAATAGTCTACACCCCAATTTAAAATTTACAGTGGAAATCGAGTCTAATTCTTCACTCCCCTTTTTAGACCTTAAATTTACAGTCATTAATAGTGAATTGCAAGTCTCCATTTATAGAAAACCCACAACAACTTCCCATTTAATTCCTTTTCAAGCCTTTAACCCTTTTAGCCATAAAATGGCAGCTTTCCATTCCCCTTTTCACAGATTATTTTCCTTACCCCTTAATAAATCAGATTTCAAAATAGAGTTAGACACAATTTTTCACTTGGCAGAAGTTAATAACTACCCTTTAAATATAATTAAAAAACTTTACAGTAAAAAACTTAATAAATATAGTTTAGCAAAAGTCACCTCCCTTATACCTATTTCAACCCTAAACCCATCATCCTTTTGTAGTATTCCATACATAGGTCCCCCTTCTTTAAAAATCAAAAAAATCCTATCTCAATTTAAAATTTCCGTGTCCTTTTCAGCCCCCTCTAACCTCAACCTCCTATTATCCCATAAAAAGGACAAAATTAATCCTTTGGAAAGGAGCGACGTTTATAAACTGACCTTTTCCTGTGATAGCTTTTACATAGGCCGTAGTTATCGTAAAATCTGTATAAGAACCAACGAACACTTTCGTTTACTACGTGCAAATAATGTTGATCTAGCAGGTCTTAACTATAAGTCCAACTTTGCCAACCATGTGTTGTGCAACAACCATGACTATGAAAATGAAGTAAGCGTTTTGCATATTTCGAGGAACGATAGAGTTACAGATCTGCTAGAACAATTTGCCATTTTGTACAACAAAAAGTTCCATAGGGATAGGTTAGTTAATGAACAAATAGACTTTTTGAACATTTATGTTTACAATAATGTTTTAAACGTTAGACCGGAGATTGTTGCCTGTCCCCTTACAGAGCATTAATCTTTGGAGTAAATATTTTTGTTTAAAAACTTTTCCAATTTTTTTTTTCCCTTTTTAGTTTTTTTTTGAGTTTTTGATTTGAATTTGCTGCCACCTCTTCAATTTTATTCCAATTACCAAGTTAAATATAAATTAATCTTTTTCCTTTTTTATATTTATCTACCTTTTTTGAAATTTAAAGATAATTCCTTTATTCTGTTTGAAGTATAGTTTGGATTATTTTATGATAGATGTCCCAGATTTTTATTCAATTTAAAATTTTAGATTTCATTAATTTATTTTATTTTAACTTATTGTAGTTTTCTTTTTGTTTAAATTTTTAAGATTTTATAAAAATAATAGAGTTAAGGTCAGTATGACATTTCTAATAATGTGTACTCAAGTTATTTTGTTTATAAATTTAAAAAGTAAGTTTTTCTAAAAGGAATTGTACCATTTTCAACCTAATTTTTCATTATTTGTAGCTTGAAAATGACTTTATGTTAAAAAAGTCGAAACAATTGTCGCTGTAATGTTTGTTTAATAGACAATAAATTTATATTTTGGAGAGATAACATTTTTTCTATGGTTTATATATAGATAAGTTCGAGTCGTCACAAAATTGAAGTAATAAGTAAACACATGCAATTAATATTAAGCTTCATATTTTTTTTAGCGTACTTACGGTGACAGTAGTTTATTCGCCTATATTTTCTACATTCTACTCTTTTTATTTTAAGATTTTGAAAAAAAAATAGTCTTAACTTCCTGAACTTATATCTCAAAAATTTGGGATGCTGGAATTTTTCCAATATCAAATTCGGATTCTACGCCTTCGAATTAGTAACAAAAATTTACTTTCCGATCGGGGCAAAAAAAGTTGCGATTTGTTGCCTAGTATAATTTTACTAATAGAAAAAAATATATGCAGAGTAGACATAACTTTTTTTTTAGTTGATTGTAAAGGTTCCCACTAGCAAGCTTCAACTTTATTTTGTTTGTACCTAAGTTTTCACATTTATTAAACATTTTCAAGTTGAATCTAAATAAAAACAAAAACGTGATTACTTTATTCGTGTTGCATTTTTAATTAAAAATGCAAAATCCAGTAGTTTTTATCAGATGGATCATTATTAATTTTTCAAATACTCGACAATATTATTCAACATGAATGGCATATTTCAATAGGAAAGTGATAAAAAGTAAATGCTTTAAAATCATGCAACAAAACTAATAATTTAATAATATCTTTTACTTTATCGGAGTTTTAATTAAATATATTTTATTGCGTTGTGGTTAATATTTGAGTAAACAAGACGTGAAGATATATAATGCTCCACATCCTAAAAAATTACCGCGAAGACCGTTACCGCGCAGCCGTTACCGCGAAAACCAATTACCGCGACAAGGCGTTTATGCGCATGTAGTTTTACGGCGAAGTCCATTACCATGAAACAAATCTCGTACACATCTAGGTTCTAAAATCAGTTTTAAGGGTACTACAGCCTCTTAAAAAGTAAAACTTTGTAAGGGACCGTAGCTCCCTTAAAAGCGATTTGTTTATATTTGTGTAATTTCGTAATTTTTAATGTAGAATCTTTCTGCATTATTATAGTTATTTATGGTACTAGTGGGTAAAGTAAACGAAAATTAACCTGCTTGGCTGACTCCTCGCAGGTTAATTTTCTCATGGGCAATATCGGTTTACCCATGAGTGCCATACAAGGTTTTATCCAAGAAATAGCTTAGGAATTCATATTTTTATTAAAAATTTTAATGACATTTACAAGAAAATAATTTGACAAGTGACAGTTATTATCCACTCAATAAAGTAAAAGCCAGGCGGGGGTTATTATTGAGTTTATCTATTTAAAATAAAGCTGGTAATTGTCTTATTATCTGTATGTATTGGATAAAAAATTTTATGGTGCATTTTTTAGTTCCTATTTTTGATGCTGCCTTTTAATTTCAATTTTTAAATTGATATGTTTATAGATAAGCCTGTAATAATACACTACTAAAATAATAAAACTACAAAAAAAATAAATAAAAAGTTTATTTTATTATTTAGTTATTTTTACTTTTATCTGATCCGTGATACTGCAACTCCGTGAAAAGTCATTTTTCAGTGATGTGCCATTGTTATTCAATAAACATAAAAAATCGACCGTGATACTGTGAAACGTCATTTTTCAGTCATGTGCCGTTGTTATTCAATAAACATGACGACTTTTTTAATTTCTGTCAAATGACGATAAGCGAAATTGCAGTATCACGAACAAAATAATATTTTACTAAGGTATTGTAAAATTAGTTTACAATACCTAAAGTTTGCTTTTAGGCCATTAACATGGCTGTTAAATTATTATAATAACTTAACAGCCAACTTAACTACACGCTGTTTTAGAAGAACTTTTAAATGACATGACAACTTTCATTTTTTTTCTTTTTGGAATTTGTTATATAAGCTCTAATTAAAAAAATAAGACCAAAATTTTAAAAATCCTTAGAGCCGTTTTTGGAAAAATTGTGTTTTTTAGAAAATATCTCTGATATTTCACGCTAACATACTCGGTTTGCCCTCGATATCTCGGATTTTGACCAAAATTAGCATAGTGGTACCACTATAATATCTAAACACTCCATCCAATTTTTTTTCAAAACAGTCCATCCGTTCACTTTACTGGGTGTCCCACCAAGTCCCACCAAGCTTATATCCGTTATTTGAAAAGGTATTAAAATTTGCAAAAAATAGCATTAAATCAAAGCCAAATAAGATTTTACTGACTTATTCAAAACCGCCCCTTGCTTACCCACTCCCTTAAAACTACCCCCAACTTCTGTTTTTACAAATAGCACCCCCTAATTCTTATTAAAGACTATGAAAGTGCACTTTATTCTGAATTCAACCATTTATTATAAGTGGTATCTTAGATTTTAATGGGCTCTAAATAACAATTTTTATTTATTAATAGAAGGATGGTATTTAAAATAAAGTTGCGGGTAGTTTCAGGAGAGTGGGTTATTATGTAACTGTAATGTAATTTTCTGGTTAAATTTAAAATGAAATGTGCTTTCATATTCTTTAGTAAACTATTTAAAAAACTAGTTGAATGTGGTTCCAAGAGGGTGAGTTAATAAGGGGTTGTTTTGCATATGTCAGTAAATTCTACTTTGACTCCAATTTAATTTAATTTTTTTTTAGCTTTTTTATCTTTTTAAGTAACGGAGATATAGCCCGTCTAAAATCTAGTGGGACATTATTATTACTAAATAATAATTGTTATTGGAAGCCCCTTAAAAGAATAAGATACTATTTATAGTACATGGTTTAATTCAAAATCAAATGTAATTTCATATTCTTAGATAAAAATGGGGGTGGGAGGTGTTATTTGAAAATCAGAGGGTGGGGTGGTTACAAGGGAGTGAGTAAGCAATAGGGGGGTTGAATAAGTCAATAAATTCTTCTTTGGCTCCCATTTAACGCTATTTTTACAAAAAAATAGCTTTTCAAATAACGGAGATATAACTTGTCAAGCACCTCGTTGGTGGGACACCCGGTATCGTGAACCGATGGACAGTTTTGAAAAAAAATTAGATGGAGTGCTTAGGTACCATAGTGGTACTAGTATGCCAAATTTGGTCAAAATCCGAGATATCGAGGGCAAACCGAGTATGTTAGCGTTAAATATCAGAGATATTTTTAAAAACATTTCAAAAACGGCTCTAACGATTTTTAAAATTTTGGTCTTATTTTTTTAATTAGAGCTCATATAACAAATTTTAAAAAGAAAAAAAAATGGAAATGGTCATGTCATTTAAAAGTTCTTCTAGAACACCGTGCCGATTGAACTCGAAATTTTCAGGAAAGATCAAGTTCTATGAGGGGAAGATCCCTATTGTTTTTGGAAGTTATCCCCCTAAAAACAAAAAAGTTATGGGGGGTTAAACTTAAAAAAAGAAACAAAACTATCATTTTCAAAGTCTTTTTTTATTTTTTTTTGAAAAAAATATTTTTTTCTAAAATTATTCGTTTTTCGTAAATTAAAAAATATTGAAAAATGTTTTTAATTTTTTTTTGTAATTTGTTTTATTTATAGGTGCGCTATGACATCTTTAATAAACTCTAATGGACATCAGATATGCTTAAAACAAAATAATTTTCTTTAACTTGTAAAATTCTTTAAATTGTGAGGTTTTAAGCGATTCTTGAATTTGGTACCCGTGTACACCCATAGTACCATGATAACATTTAAAAGTGTAAGAAATGTGGATTCGATCCATACGTTAACTTTTTATACAAATAATTACCTTTTTCTTTTTCTTTTTGACAATTTTAAGTTTTAATTAAAAATTTAAATTTGGTAATTATTTGACTTGCATAAAAAGTTAGTGCATGGTAGATTCTATATTTCTTGCACTTTTAAATGGTACCTTGGTTTTATGGGTGTACAAGGGTACCAAATTCAAGAATCGCTTAAAAACCCCAAGAATTTTACAAGTCAAGAGAAAATATTTTTTTTAGCATATCTGGTATTCAACAGAGTTTATTTAAGATGTCATGGAGCACCTAGTTAAAAAAATTAAAACAAAATTAAAATAAAATTTGATAATTAAATGTTAAATTAAACTTATGTAGTATAAATGTTTTCAGAAAAGTGTACAGATTCCAAAAATGTAAAGCATTTAGATTTCAGCACTTTCGGTAAAACATGTTTTTTATGTCAGAAGTTGAGGTTCCTTAAGTACATTATACACGATGTATTTAAAATAGCTTAAGAAATTTTAACAGATGATTTTACATCATAAAATATGAGAAAAAGTTCCTATAAACATATGTCTAAAAATGCGTCACAAGGGAGCTACGCTCCTTTGAAAGTGGCTAAAAAAATCGGTTTTTATTTAATAACTCAGGAACCCTTTGAGATATATCAACGAGGGTTTGCACTTCAACTAATTCTACCAAGGCCCGTTTTTATGTGTTATTTTCATGTACTTATTTCAACCAGGGATGTGCGAAACGGGGGGGGGGGGGGGGGGCTTATCAGTTTTTTGTCCCTTTTTCTGTGTAACTTTTTTGCAATTTTATTTTTGAAATATGATTCCTCAGGTCAAAATACATAAAAAAGGTACTCTTGTTGTAATACTGTAGGATTAACCGTTTTCGATAAAAATTAATTTGAAGGTGAAATTCCACGGTGCGAGGACGAAAAATTAAATACTAAAATGTTGAAAACCAAAATTTTAATGATGCAGGGCGAATGTACATTAAAAACTAAGAAAAAAACCTCATATACAGGTACTTCCAAAAATCAATCCTAGTGGAGCTATGGTCTCCTAAATATGCACCATTTTTAAAGGGCTATGGTAGCTTTAAAAGCGTTTTTTCGACCTACATGTATGGAAACTTTTTTTCTTAGTTTTTGATGTAGAATAACATTGCATCATTAAAATTTTGGTTTTCGACATTTTAGTATTTAATTTTTCGTCCTCAAACCGTGAAATTTCACCTTCAAATGAACTTTTCTCGAAACCGGTTATTACAACAAGAGTACCTTTTTTATGTATTTTGACCTGAGGAATCATATTTCAAAAATAAAATTGCAAAAAAGTTACACAGAAGTTTGGGACAAAAAACTGATAAGGCGCCCCCGTTTCGCACACCCCTGGTTTAAATAAGTACGTGAAAATGACATACAAAGATGGGCCTTATTAGGATTAATTTACGTGCAAAACCTCGTTAATATATCTGAAAGGGTTCCTGAGTAATTAAATAAAAACCGATTTTTTTAGCCAATTTCAAAGGGGCGTAGCTCCCTTATGATGCATTTTATAGGAACTTTTTGTCATATTTTATCATGTATAATCACCTATTAAAATTTCCTACTCTATTTCAAATACACCCTGTATGTACCAAATTTCAAAATTTTATCTTAACAAATACAGAAGTTAAGGGGGTGTATATTGGATCTGTGACACTCGGTATATGAGATGTGAATAAAATAAAAATCGACCTGTGGAATTCTTTAATTCTGATTTTACACCGTAATTGTCATAAAACACCTTATCGATTTTATCACAATTTATAAATTTAGGAAAAAAATAAATAAATAATTATGTTAAATTTTGGATTGTCGTTGTCATTAATACAAGTGTAACAAATATATCGCTGGCTTAAAATTATAAGGTTCTATGTTCTATAGAAATCCCATATAACATATAACCTTATAATTTTAACCCAGCGATATGTATATATTATCACCCTAATTCTGATTAGGGTGACAAATTGTTATTTTATACGTAAGATAAAACAGCATATATCTACGAATATGTAGATTTTATTGAATTATTTCTTGGATTGCATGTTTTATATGGTTCTACGTGTATTGTTTGACATTATTTACATTTATAATTAAATTATAAAAAATATCACGGATTAAATGAATACTGAATTTTTTAACTAAGTGTACTAAATAACGCAAACATTCCTTTCTCTATAGGTAGTTATAATATAAATTATAGCCAGAAAACCGCGTTTTATTTAATAGACCGCCTATTAAATAAAACGTGGTCTATTACACTAGGCAACACGGTTTCTTGCCCTGATTGGAGTCATATGTTTTTTAACAAATTTTGGCTCGCTGAGGCCAAATCTGGCCTCAAAATATTTCTATTACCTATGAGTTTCTGAGAAAATGAGATAAAAGTTGTAAAAAATCATTATTTTAGCCCTCTTTTGTTTTAAAATCATGGGAGATACAAATATTTCGAGGACAAATTTAGATTCGACGACTCAATATTAGTTAAAAAATACTTAGAATAGGGAAACTTTAAATTCATAGGTAGAATAAATAGAGATATTATGGAAAAAAATATTTAAAAAAAAATGGATCCTGTGACAAAAACTAAGTAGGGGTAGGTGGTAAGGAGAAGGGTGCATAAGGGGACAAGCTTATCTCCACGTACTCATGCTAAAAATAGTCAAAAATTATCACTAGGAGGTCAAAAATGAACTAAAAAAATATTACGTAATATAGTTTTTATGAAATAAAGTAAATTTTTTATGATGTAGAACCATTAAAAAAAAAACGATAAAAATACACAATATTTTGTTTTATAAATTATTTTTAAATTGGCACAATTGCCTGTACTAAAATTTAAAAAATAAGATGTGCTGGATTTTTTAAGGTCAAATTCGGATTCTGCGCCTTTAAATTGATAAGAAAAATATATTTTTTGAGCTCGGGAAAAAAGTTTACACTGTGTGCTTTCATTTTATTTCTTTTTCATTTATTTACTTTTTACGAACAAACTAAGCAAAATAAAATAATATTTGTATGAATATTTTTGTAGAAAATGTAATAATCTACAAATTAAGTCCTCTAATTTTTTTATACAAATTTGATAGTTTTGCTACAAATGAGCAATTGAGTAAACTCTGCAGTCTCATTTTAAGCTATTTATCTATTTTTCGCGTACACACTGTGGCAGTAGGTCTTGGCATATAGATTTTTGAATTCCTCTTATTTTTTTTTTTAATATACCCTAAAATTTTTAAAATCCTACTCTTTTCTTTAAAGATTTTGAAAAAAATGGTCATTATTTCCTGGACTTATATCTCAAAAATTTTAGGTGCTGGAATTTTTTCTAAGGTCAGATTCGGATTCTACGCCCTTGAATTAGTAAAAAAAATTTACTTTCCGATCGGGGCAAAAATTTTTTTTCGATTTGTTGCTTAGTGTTATAGATGTTTTATAAAAAGCGACTATTACACAAAAATATAAATTTCTAATTGATTTCATTTACCAAACAAAAGTCACATCACGGTGTGATTTTTTTGTGAAATAGCGAAAAAAAAATGGCCCTTGGGGAAACTAGTATCAATCGATTCCTTACATCATAAGATTTCTTTTAATACCAATATTAAAATATGTCACTGTACATAAAAGCTGTAGTTATATTTTTTTAAATTATTTATTAAATTAATTTTAATAATAAAATTTATAATAAATATATATATATATATATATATATATATATATATATATATATATATGGGAACGTTCAAGTATTACGTAACGCAAATTTGATCATTTTGGACCCCCACCCCCCCTGTAATGTAATGTAATGTTTCAGTAGGTACATTTATTTATTTTTAAACTATTATTTTTATGTCCAATTCTCCTAAAAAACTAAGCTCAACAAAACTCTTCATTTTATTTATTTTATTTCTAACATTTCCGAGCAAAACCGTTTATGTTTAAAAGTTCTACATTTAGTATATTTAAAAAACAAAGAATTAAAAAATAAAGTATCTTTTTTGATATAACATACCACGGTGGGCTTTAAGCTTACGGAGATGAAATAATCGAACACCCCATAACTGACAACGGGATATTGTTTCTAATGCTTTCAGAATTACAAGTTCGTTGAGAACAAAATCGTAGTTGTAGCCCTTTTTCATTTCATCAAAAATTAGTATATTAGTATATGAGACCCAAAAAAATTTCAAAGTAAAAAGTTTGGGGGTCTCACCTCTTAAATTTGTTTATTGGGGTAAGAGTATCATCCCTAATTGTTTTCAATTTTTTTTTAAAAATCCAGAGGTCACTCACAGCCATTTTTCAAAAAATATGTTTGCTTAGCTTTTAATAATTTTTTTAAAGGCCCAAGGATTTTTTATTTAAATCTTTTTAACACGAAACGGTATAAAGGGATAGTAAATTGCTAACCTCAAAAACAATCTGAATTTTTCTTTCAAAATGGCGGAGCTGTGCTCTTTAAAGTTTGAAAATTCACTACATTGCTTGATTTTAGGTCTAATTACAGGCACAAAAAAATGTTTTTTATTGTCTTCAAACATTGTGCTTGTAGCCCAATATGTCCTCACATAAAAACATACATTTTTTAACACTTTTGGGAGATAAATTCGGTTTTTAGGCAAAAAAATAATATAAAATATATGCATCCAATACAAAAATTAATAAAAATTTTACGTGTCCAGATACATCCGGCTGGCCGGATGTGTTTGGACTCTCAAAAGTGTTAAAAAATGTATATATATTTTTTCCTGGATACCCTGTATATGCGATAAAAAAAATAGTTGTTTTTATGTGAGGACATATTGGGCTACACGCACAATGTTTAAAGACAATGAAAAACATTTTTTTGTGCCTGTAATTGGACCTATGTAGCAAGGTAGTGAATTTTCAAACTTTAAAGGGCACAGCTCCGCCATTTTGAAAGAAAAAATCAGATTTTTTCGAGGTTAGCAATTTACTATTCCTTTAGACCGTTTCGTGTTAAAAAGATTTAAATAAAAAATCCTTGGGCCTTAAAAAAAATTAAAAAAGCTAGCAAACATATTTTTTGAAAAATGGCTGTGAGCGACCTCTAGATTTTTTCAAAAATTTTGAAAACAATTAGGGATGATACCTTTACCCCAATAAACAAATTTAAGGGGTGAGACCTCCAAACTTTTTAATTTGAAATATTTTTGGGTCACATATATACTAATATACTAATTTTTGATGAAATAGAAAACGGCTACACCTACGATTTTGTTCTCAACGAACATGTAATTCTGAAAGCATTAGAAACAATATCCCGTTGTCAGTTATGGGGTGTTCGATTTTTTCATATCCACAAGGATAAAGCCCACCATGATACGTAATATTGCAAAAAATGTTTCTGGCTATCGGTACCAGAATTAAAAAAAAAAAAATAAAATAATTTTTTTTCAAAAAAACGATATTTTTGGTTTAATTTTGGTCTTTAAAATTGTAAATTTCATCCAATTTTAAAATAAAATATTGTAATTTTAAAACTTGATTTTAGGATAAAGCTTTAATATTAAGTTGTCGTCGCAAAGTTAAAGGGTAAATTTAAAGATATTTTTAAAGTTACTCTAATACTATAGTTTTAAAACTTTATTTTAGGATAAATCTTTTTATAGTTAATTTTAAATATTAATTTAAAAATTACGCTATCATCGTAAATTTCAGGAGCAAAAAAGATAAATTTCGTGTAAAACAGTAAAAAAATCGGTTTAAATCATATGAATTTTACAATCTATAGTATATTCAACTTCAATATATAGTAGAAGTAAATAAAACAATCGCGCACGAGGCAGCTGGAGCGTGGTTTCATTGGTTAGAACACTCGAATGTTGCGAGGATAGGGATGGAGAAAGTTAAACAGGTCAGTACGTGAGAACTTGCGAAGAAGCGTGCAATGCATTGCAATGGCCGCTATATAGAAATATTTTGTTTCGAGTCCTACCCTGTCACTAAATTCGTTGTTTTCGTGTGCGTTTGTTTACACTTACTGTATTTTGAATTTAAATATACTATAATCCTATTTGTTACAGTGTAGTTTGTTTAAATATAACATGCATATAACATACATAGTTACCAAAAATATTAGAGTTTTAAATTTTTTGAATTTAATTTTTCTGTTAGCAGAAAAAGTAGCAAACTTTTTTGGCCTATGATATTTAATTAAAGTTTTAAAGTTCATTAAACTTTAAATATAGTGTTAAATCTTTTTGAACAGCGAACATTACAAGATATCTGGGAGCCATGTCTTTAGGGTTTTAGATTTACAGATTGTCTTTATGCAACACATTAAGATAGCATCTGAAAGTAGTTACCAGCGTGTCACAGCATAGAAATGAGTTGATGCAGCCAGTCCTGCTGATCCATTCATTGCAGGAGTGCAACATTTTCACCCTAAATACGTTGAAGTGGAAGAAAATAATATTTTTTCTACGACTGCTTTAGAATTAAGCAAATACACACACTTTTCAAACACAGAATGAATCCATTCTAGCTCTAGATATGGTATGAATATTCCGTATCAAGTGTTAGAATGAGTACATGTAGTGCCATCTCTTGTTTATAAAAGTAAAGAAAACTGTAGCAAATTTAGCAAAAATATATTTATTTTACCATGAAATATTGAATAATTTAATTCAATTTAAAGTTTTGCGTTAAAATTGCATAAAATTTATTAGTTTTTCTTAATATTTGACCAGTTTTTTATCAATTTAGTTCAAAAAATTAAAACTGCTCCATCTATTGTTAAATATTTAAACCTGATATCTGTCACAACAATCTGACATAACCTTCAATTTTTGCATTATAATTTGTAAATATGTGCTAAAATTAAATAAAAATCTTTTTTAAGTACTGATTTGATAAAATTATTAAATAACATTAATTGCTTTATTTAAAAATATGTTTTTTGTTGCATTTGCAATGTCGAGTCACAAAAAACATTGTTTTTTACCTTGTCCACAGTTTAAAGCCATACAGTGTTTCATATTTGCAGTCGAAGAAAACAACACGTATGGAATAGTCATTCCGCGGAATATTGTCTATTCCATACTAGTTATAGAATATACTATTTTTAACCGACCCACTTCTAAAACTGAGAATATATAAAATTTCTAATTGTGTTTGAATTAACGTTAAATACAGGTAGTACTATCTGCCAAGTTATTGACAAAAAAATATACATGGTGTTTGCAGCTTTTGGCGAAAGATAAAAGGGATGATACTTCATCACAAAACATAAAAAACCAGCCTAGGAACATAGGTCCGGGAACGAAACTAAGAGAGTTATAACCCTTTAAAATTGTACTAAAAATAAGGTTTTTAAATAATAAATCTGGTACCCCCTAAGCTAAAGCGACGAGGTTTTTCAAGTATACTAGTATTACTAAGGGCAATTAGTTTATGTAATTTTTTTTTATTATATCCAGAGGCGTGCCTAGAAGGACAAAATGTGTGTGGCTTAACACGTTTTTGCCCTAAACTTTTTATGTTTATTTTTTTGGATAAAAAAAAATGGATTCCTTAAGTAAAAGTACATAAAAAAAATCATATAGTGTAACAATGTAGGAGCATCCATTTTCAAAAAAAAAATTCAATTAAAGACGAAGTAACATTTTGTGTCCTTTAGTATTAAATTTAGATGTTTCGGTGAAGATTTTTTTTAGCTAGTTTTAAACGAAGCTTTAAAATTGTATTGGCGCCTTTTCGTTCCCATTCAATATGTCCATCTCTGAAGGACATTAGCTTCCTTAGGGCTTAATTTTGGACATATCGCGCCCTTGCTTCAAAAGTGACACAAGTTGTGTCACTTTGAACCAAGGATGGGATATGTTCCTTTGTTGTTTTTTCATGTTTTGTGATATTGAATTATCCCTTTTATTTTCCGCCAAATAGACTGCAAGCAGCGTGTATATTGTACACAAAATTGCCTATAAATAGATGAACCGAAGTGACAGAGTTATCCTTTGTATTACTTTTCGAATAAGCGCTTGAAAATACTACTTTCTCTAAAAAAATAATACCGAATTAATTTTGAGCATAGCCGTCAAGAAAAATCTTGCATTCTATTCCACCCAAATGTTTGCCGTAAATGCATCTACACGACGCGTTGCGACGCGTTGTACAAACATAATAACGAGCTTTAAAAGTGTCTTGTCAACGTTGTAAGTAGGGTAGCTGGCTGGAGTTGTTTTTATAGAGCTTATTAAAAAAACGTTTTTCTAACTGCTGATGTAAACGTTTTTTATAATTAAAATACGAGAAAAATGTACACAGAGGAAAAATCAGTCCGTAATTATTGCTTTAAAGCATACAGAGAGGAACTCAAATTGTTATTACACTTTTGCACTTTCGGGAATCAAGTAAATACTTTAGTCCATCTTGTCACTTTTAATCCCTAAGGATTAAATCGAAACTCTATGAGAATTAAAAGTGAGTCTTTAGTCCCGACGAAGACGGACTAAAGTATATATTTTAATATATAGGTATAGTCCAGTAAAATAATAAATGTAAATTGCAATAAATGTACACGGGCTGATATTTTAAAGGGTAGTAGTGAATGGTAACAGGACACTTCTGTTAGTTTTTTGCCGGTTGATTTGCATAAGGGGTGTCCACTATCTTGAATTTTAGGGGTGACTTGCTTAATATGCATCTTACGATAAAAGTGCATATAACCAATTTTGTTAAGGAGGTAATTTTTAACAATTTTTGCTTGTATCACTTTTTTAATATATTAATAACAACCGAGTTAATTCAAAAATAGTAATGTTGGAGGTGAAATTGTTTTTTTCCATTTTTCAGCCAAATTATTCATCGGACGATAAAAGTGGTTATAAGCAAACTTGTAGCTCTTGAAATTCTCTATAACTCATATATTAAAAATTTTCATAGGTACTTTGGTACGGTTGCAGAGGGCACAACTCGACTTTTAGCTCCCACTGTAACCGTAACAAAATACTTGTATTGTATTACATTACATTACATTACATTACATTATATTATATTATATTATATTATATTATATTATATTTTATTTTATTATATTATATGGCGGTCAAATTAAGCCAAAAACAGTTTTTCGCTGTTAAAAAAACTAGACTTCGTACAAAAAAAAGTTCCATACAAAATTTGTAGAGCTTTACCGACAGAAAGATACCAGTTCAATGCAAATTAGTGGATAAATGAATTATTTATTTAAAACATTTTACTATTCCTTAAAACGACTTTTGGTTAATTAACGCAGTCGTCCCTCCGAAGTGACTGATCGATTTCGTGCTTTTTAGCACTCTTCAGAGCCACATATCGGTAGTAGGGACAACTACGAAAATCAAATCCTTTCCATATATCTCTATATAGAGTTTAAAAATCGTTCTAAGGAAAAGCAAAAACAGCTAGCAACATCTACTGCTAAAAGCAGAGACTGGATAAACCTATCGACAGTCCAAAAAAGGAAGCAGTTATTGGTTTCAAGAACCTATTGCACGCTGTCGATAGGGGGCAAATTAATCAATGCCACGGTGGACATTGCCGCCAATTGAATCCTAAACGCTAGGAGGTCACCTTTTACAGTGGTATCTGAATTAATAAACTAAATTAAATTGTTTGATATTTACAAATTTAAAAAATCTATATAAAACATTTTACTATTCCTTAAAACGACTTTTGTTTGATTAACGCAGTCGTCCCTCCGATGTGACTGATCGATTTCGTGCTTTTTAGCACTCTTCAGAGCCACATATCGGTAGTAGGGACAACTACGAAAATCAAATCCTTTCCATATATCTCTATATAGAGTTTAAAAATCGTTGTAAGGAAAAGCAAAAACAGCTAGCGACATCTACTGCTAAAAGCAGAGACTGGATAAACCTATCGACAGTCCAAAAAAGGAAGCGGTTATTGGTTTCAAGAACCTATTACACGCTGTCGATAGGGGGCAGATTAATCAATGCCACGGTGGACATTGCCGCCAATTGAATCCTAAACGCTAGGAGGTCACCTTTTACAGTGGTATCTGAATTAATAAACTAAATTAAATTGTTTGATATTTACAAATTTAAAAAATCTATATAAAACATTTTACTATTCCTTAAAACGACTTTTGTTTGATTAACGCAGTCGTCCCTCCGAAGTGACTGATCGATTTCGTGCTTTTTAGCACTCTTCAGAGCCACATATCGGTAGTAGGGACAACTACGAAAAAATTATTTATTGCGAAAAAACCGCTAAAAATAGCGATTTTTTCAATAGCTCATATCTTAAAGAAATAAAACTATTTTTTAATAAAACTTAATGAAAGTATAGTATAGGCAATTGGAATAATAATGTTTTTGAAAAATTTCAAAATTTTAAATAGTTTTTGCAAAAATCAAATTTTTCGAAAAAAATACGTTTTTGTAGAATTCGATTTAATCTGGTTCTGGACCACCTACATACTTGTTTTTGGGCTTAAAATTTTCTTAAAGATTGTACTAACGTGTGCAATAAGTGAGCGCATTGTTAAACAAGCCGTGAAGATATGTAATGTAATGTAAAAGTGTACTTTGCATAGCTATAAATAAGTGAATCAAAGAAGGATATCGTTTAACATAGGCGTGCACAAAGCGGGTGCCGTAGCACCCCAAAAAAAATGAAATGGCGCCAGAATTTGGAAACTGAACACAAAGTTCGGATAAATGCAAACCCTATTGAGAAAATTTCAGAATAGGAAATCTGAATTTTTTTAATTTCACCAATTTTAGTGATCTGAAAACGATTTATTTTATAATATTATTAAAGTAAACAAAGTCACAAATAATAGATAAGAGCAATACCTATCGATGGGTTTTTGCAGAATTGATTTTGATGCAACAGAACAAAAGTTATTAACAATGGACAGTTAATTGTAGTCTAAGATAATGTCGCGTCTAAAGAATGAGTTATATATACAGCGCCGAGGTAATATAAAGTAAAACAATAGAGTTGCTAGGCGAACTGCCTGCTAGTGTTAAATTTAAAAAAATATAAACAGTAAACTTTGCTTTTATCAGGAAAAACGCAAATAATTAACTAGAAAAGACGTTTCATGCGAATTAACAAATTATTAAAATTTAAATATTTTTTTTGTTTTTTAACGTATTTTTAACTTTAACGCGTTGACTGTCCCCATTAGGATATTTTTTCGTCTCCACACATCCAACCGTTTTTTCATATTTTCCAACCATAAAAAGTTGTTTGGAAAGTTATTTTGTCAATAATAAAAGATTTTCTACGTATATTTGCCTTTTATGTATTATTTTTATTTTTCACATCTCCAATGAGTCCTATGAGTCCAATGAGTCAAATATGATTCTACCATAAAAAATAAAAGCAATATACTTTAGCTAGACGTCCAATTTAAAGAAATTACCTAGGTAAGGCCAATGCGTTCAAACATAAAACTAATGTTAACGTGTATGGAAACCTCATGGATGTGGGAGAAACATATCATGAATCACATGTGATTCGTGGGACTGTCAACATGTTAAATCTAATTTTGGAGTTAGCAAAAAGTTCTGTTTGCTTACGTAGTGTAAAAACAAAACAATCAATAATAAAGAAAATATGTTATAAGAAGGAATTTAGGTTTTTAGGACAGGGGTACCCACAAAATATATTTTTGTTTAAAAAAAAGTGCAAAATGATGAAAAGAAATTATGAAAAACTGTTTACCTAGTTTATTTATTAAAATTTTATGTTATCGTAAAGGTGACAACTACGCACAGTTCTTAAAAAAGCATATTTCTATAAGAAATTTTTTAAAAAATATTTTTTGATCTACAAAGAGAACATAGAAAAATAAAAATAAAAAATAAATAATAAAAAAATATATAATTTTTTAATTTAAGATTTCGTTTTTTACACCACGTGCAAATAAAAAACTACAATTAAAAAAAAAAATGGGGTGTACGATAATTTGCCCAAAAATGGTGAGAAAATCTTTTTTTATAAAATTATAAGGCCGGACCGATTTAAGTAATATTTTAAAACCAAATTTGGATCACCTAGCTATTCAAAGTACACTTTTACAAATTTTCGTTTAAACATAATATGTATATTAAGGAACGTTCAAGTATTACGTAACGCTCCTAAGGGGGATGGGGGACATTTTGGAGTGTTACGCCCATGTTAATGGTATAGAAAAATAGCGTTACAGGGGGGTGGGGGTCCAAAATGACCAAAATTTGCGTTTCGTAATACTTGAACGTTTCCTTATACATTTTGGACCAAAATTACAAAAAAAAAATGTACCAAAAGCAACGATTTTCATTTTTTTTTTAAGGTTTTAAAATTTTTTTAGAAAAAAAAAACAGTTTTAAAGGGAAATTTATAACGAACATCTAACTTTTTAAATGGTGGCGATTCGACCCATAGGAACCGAGAAAATAAAAAAAACAAAAACAAGATTTTTTTTAAGTAAAAATAATATAGAAAAAATTATAAAAAACGGGTTATAACCAGATTTTTTCTCATTCATGATATTTCCCAGTTACATCTACTATGCAGAAAAAATATGCGGCCAATGATTGCAAAATAATTTTTATCCAATACATACAGATAATGAGACAATTACCAGCTTTACTTTAAATAGATAAACTCAATAATAACCCCCGCGTGGCTTTTACTTTATTGAGTGGATAATTATTTATTTTACCCTTTCAACTGTCACTCGTCAAACTATTTTCTTGTAAATGTCATTAAAATTTTTTCCTAAGTTATTTATTGGATAAAACCTTGCATGGCACTCATGGGTAAACCGATATTGCCCTCTCGAAAATTAACCTGCTTGGCTGGTTAATTTTCTCATTATATCTTACTTTACTCACTAGTACCATAATTAACTATTATCTTCAACTGTAAGTCTTTAATTAAAATGTTCGAAAATTTTTCAATATCAATAAATAAGGGAGGAGCGATCTGAAAAAAAATATATATATAGTAATGCCCTTTCGATGGAGTTTTAAATTATAAGAGATAACACAGCCCCACAAAAAAAAATCTGCTACCCGAGCTAAACCACCATACCTATAGGTTTTTGAGGTCGCTAAATCCGAATCCAGGGATCCTCTGGAGTCGCCAAATCCGAATCTGGAGTCATTTTCACCCCATCAGGGTTAAATAAATTTGTCCAAACAGAGTTTTTTTACAATTTCTGAATCTTTACATTGTATATATACATATATACCTGTTGGGGTTAAAAATTACCCCTGATTCGGATTTAATTACCTCAGAAACGTCTTAGATTAGCGCAGATTCATTGTATTTTCCTCATTCTGACCTTTACTTGACCTTCATCCTGACCTAATGGGGTTAAACTGACTCCGGATTCAGATTCAGCCTCAAAAACGTATAGGTATGGTGGTTTAGCTGGGGTTTCAGAATATTTTTTTGCCGATTCAATGGTTTTTTCTCATTTTGACCTTGACAACCTTTATCCTGACCTGATAGGGTGAAATTTTCCCCGGATTCGGATTCAGCGACCTCAAAAACGTATAGTTATGGTGGTTTAGCTCGGGTAGTAGATTTTTTTTGTGGGGCTGTGTAAACGGTAATTTTTTCGCAAAATTTTTAATTATTTAAATTATTATTTAGTTGAAATTTACAGTGAGGTTAGAAATCTGCAAAATTTTTGTAAAACATAATTTAAAATGGCGAATTGCGAGGTAATGTGTTATGTATTTATGCTTGTGACTAATGACATTTCCAACTCTCTAAATGTTAATTTGGCCTAGGCAAGACTAGCCTTAGCGTTAGCGCTAATTAGTAAAAAAAAGAATTTGTTACCTATTGCTTTTTTACGTTTCCCAAACTTTTATAGACAAAAAAACTGGTTTAAGCGGTCTGGTGGTCCAACTGTCCATTCGGGAAAACAATTGACAACAATAACTCAAGAATACGTTAAGCTAAAGACTTAAGTTTGGACCATACGTTCCTTAAAAAAAGTTCTAGGCTGGGTAAAAATTGTTCATTTCAAAAAAATCATAAATGTTTCGTTTTTTTTTCTGGTATACTTCTTAACAGTATTATTTGTAAGTTTTCAACAAAAAAAAAGAAAAATTAATAATATTTGAAGGGTCCAGTGGAAAAACGATGAGTTTCCATTTTTGTTGAGAAAAACTAAATTTAAGGTTTCCCAACTACTCGTGAAATAGATTTTAATGACATTTAGAGTTTTTTCTGAGCAATATTCTTGATCCAAAATTCATTAGAACCCAATGTTGAATCCAGACACGAATAAAAACTTCATGTATACCCAACATTTTTATTCATTTCCAAGATGTAAACATTCAAATTCAAATTTTCAACTTCAGTTTTTAGTGGAATCTCATTGTTTGTCCCCTGTAAGGTTTTGTATTTTGCTTCTTCATGTTACAAGCTAACAGACGCAGCTAAAATGTTGATTTCGAAAAAGTTACCTCATCGTTTTTCCACTGGACTCTTCAGTTCGTTTTTTAAAAAAGAAACTTTTGTTACTTTTTTTAACATAGTATGACAGTTGACAGCAGTATTTTTAGTTATTTCTGATTAAAACAATATGCATAAATTATGCATTGCATAATATGTTTTATGTAATATGTATTACATATGAATATTCAATAATCTTCAACGAATATTATTTATCACAAATGACAAACTAAATAATAGATAGTTTACGTATTTAGAGAAGAAATATAGTAACATACACTAATAATAGTATATTATTCAACGAGCGTATAATAATTGCTATTAACCAATGATTAATAGTTATTATACGCGACTAGAATACTATACTTTATCCACAGCTGTTTTAAAGTTTAAACGGTTTATTTTTACAGACCAGTGATTAATAGGCCTATTAATCACGGCCGTGGATAATAGTATATTATTCAATGAGCGTATAATAATTGCTATAAATCAATGAGGGTGAATTTTGGGACACGAGCCTAAAGGCGAGTGACCTAATCACCCAAATGATTAATAGCTATTATACGAGAGTAGAATTCTATACTTTATCCACGGTCGTTTTAAATTTTAAACAGTTTATTTTTACAGACTCGTGATTAATAGGCCCATTAATCAGGGCCGTGGATAAAATATATTACACTATTTTTCGAAATATTCACATGTTGGTATTATTATTATACTATACCAACATCTCAATATTTCGAAAATTTGCATTTTAAAATTTTAAGGGTAAAAAATTTAAATTACGAATAGTAATGATAAATAAAAATAATCAAATTTTTTTGACTAATGGATAAAGTTGTCCTTTACTTTTTTATTAAAATCGTTTTTTAATAAAGAATAAATAAAATAATATTTTCCATTATTTTAAAATGTTTTATATATTGTTGATTAATTTATTTCTTAGCAAAATAAAAGAAATATTTTTCTTTTAGGAAACATTTTTAAACTTTAAACAATAAATCTATTTATTTTGAAGACTAAAATTAACAAACACCTTTTTAATTTAACAAAAAACACTGTAGAAACAATAACATATTGTTTTTTTTTAATCATATAACTTTTTTACAACGATTTTTCTCTTAGTGTAGTAATAAAAACTTTTTAAATTAATTAGGAAACATTAAAGGAGCATAACTTCCAACAATAGGGAGTTATATTCAACGATTATAACAATTTAGTTTATAGTAATTGGTAGTAAGTTAAAGTGATTTCCCACTATGCTACTTGTATTCCACACCAAATACCCTTAGGGCGAAATAATTCACGCAACAATAATTTAAGATAATACGGGATAATAGTTTGTAGTTTCTTGATCAATAACTATGTAGAAAGTTCGCAAACCTGCTGAAAGTTCCTGAAATACTAAGCATTCCTGATGGCAAATATTGATAAATGTCGTCCGGTTTATCACTTAGTTGTGTAATCCTACAACCAGCAGGGATCAACATGTCGGTCACTGGGATTTCCGTTTTGACGTTTTCTGCTGTTGGATTTTGATAATTGGTTTTTAGAAGATTATGTGTGGACCCTCGCCAGAAAAGGGCCTATATTGTCGCGTACAGTTTACGAGATATAAACCGTTTTAGATGCTAATGTAAAATTTTTTTGATTAATTGCGTTTTATGATACTAAGGATGCTCTATTTGCTTGTGTCTAGTTTAAGTTTATGTCTGGAAGCCACTGGAAATTGGGGACATTTTTCTGTTATAAGTAAAGGGTGATTTTTTTAGAGTCTCAGAACTTTTGAGAGGAGTCGTTGTCAAACGAATTGTGAGTTTGCGCGCTCTTAGTGTCAAAATTACTCAGCATAGTCTGACAAATCATTATGGAACGTTTAACGTCTGAGCAACGCTTGCAAATTGTAGAAATTTATTATCAAAACCAGAGTTCTGTGCGTAAAACTTATCGAGCACTTCGTGAATTTTATGGTATACATAATCGCCCAACCGAGCGATGTATTTACCCAATCATCAAAGAATAAGGAACACATTTCACGCTGCTCGATAAAACAAAAACTAGGCCTAAAACTATGCGTTCCCAAGAAAATATCGCCGCTGTTGCTGGCGGTGTTGAGGAAGACCCAAATTTGTCAATTCGTCGACGTTCGCAGGAAGTTGGGCTTCGTTATTCGACTACGTGGAAAATTTTGCGTAAAGATCTTGGTCTGGTGCCTTACAAGATCCAGCTTGTCCAAGAACTCAAGCCGCAAGACCCACGTTTGCGTCTTACGTTCGCTGAATGGGCTCAAAATCAATTGCAACATGACCCAGAATTTAACCGTAAAATTTTGTTTAGCGACGAAGCTTATTTTTGGCTAAATGGTTCTGTTAATAACAGAATTGCCGAATTTGGAGTGAAATTAATCAGCAAATGATCTAACAATTGCCGTTGTATCCAGAAAAATGCACGGTATGGTGCGGATTGTACGCCGGTGGCATCATTGGGCCGTATTTCTTTAAAAATCAAGCTGGAGAGCGTGTTACCATTAATGGGGACCGTTACAGAGCGATGATTAATAACTATTTGATTCCCAATTTAAATGGTATTAATCTGGAGGAGATGTGGTTCTAACAGGACGGCGTCACATGTCATACATCCAATGCAACAATCGATTTATTGAGGGAGCAATTCGGTGAGAAAATTATTTCAAGGAACGGACCTGTAAACTGGCCCCCAAGGTAGTGTGATTTAACGCCTTTAGATTATTTTCTTTAGGGTTATGTTAAATCATTGGTCTATGCCGATAAACCAGCAACTATTGACGCCTTGGAAGCCAACATAACTCGGACAATTGCTGACATAAGACCCCAATTCCTTGAAAAAGTGGTAGGAAATTGGACTGATAGAATGCGCTTTGTAAGAACTAGTCGCGGCGGACATTTGCCCGAAATTGTTTTCAAACAATAATGTCATTAAATGTTATTTCACAAAAAACAAATAGTTTTAAGATATCTACTTTGGTTATTGTATAATTTGAATTTAAAGTTCTGACACACTAAAAAAATCACCCTTTATAACCTAAAAAATCCTTGTTAAACAAGTTTTGTTTTAATTAAACAATTTTAAACAATTTTAAATACATCAAAATAAGCAATTAGCTTCTAAAGTGATAAAAAAATTATCTCGGATATAATTTGGAGCAAAAATGGCAAGTACAAAAAAAAATAAAAAACTACCTATTAAGTGCCCAATCTGTAATAAAGCATTGGGAAAAACAAAAGTAAAAATTCAGTGTAAAGAATGTGGAATATGGTCACATCAAGAGTACACAAAAATATCCAAAAATTGGACTTGCAATGCCTGCAATAAAAGTCCTTCTAAAAGTGAAACTGAAACTAAAAAATCTAGTGAAGACGAGTCAGGCATAGAGTCGCCTTCAGAAAGTAAAAAATCACCAAAAAAGGTTACATTAAGTGATATTATGAATAAATTGGAAAAAATGGAAAGCAAACATGAAAAGTAACTAGAAAAAATGGAAAAACCCATCAAAGAAAATTCTAACCTTAAGAAGGAAGTCAAGTAACTTAAATCAAAGCAAATTAAATTAGAAAAACAAAGTGAAATTAGCAAAAGAGAAGTAAACAAAACATCATCAAGAGAAGGTTAGTAAAAATGTGGTTATATTTGGTTTGTAAAAAGCTGATAACTATAAAAATTTAATTAACAAAATTGGGGACTGCTTTAATGTAAACATCCCAGAAAATAATATTCAGCATTTACAAATTATAGGAAAAGATGTAAATAAACCAGTAGTAAAAGTTTCATTTGCTACAAATGAAGCAAAAGATAAGTTAATGTCAGCCTACAGGAAAAGTAAGGGGTTGAAAGGAGAAGACATTAGTCAAACAGGAATGGAAGCAATATTTATAAACCAAGGTATGACAGTAGAAAATCGAATCTTATTTACGAAGGCTAGAGAATTTAAAAAAGAACAAAACTTTAAATATGCATGGTTTAATCATGGAAAAATATTTGTGAGAAAAGATGGAGAAAGCAGTGTATTTAAGATTGACTCAGAGGATGCTCTCAATAAATTACAAAAAAAAAACTTAAAGAAAAACTAAACAAATAAAAACTATATGTTAGAATCTGTAGGAAGTATTGGAAATAAAATTACTGATGTTGAGACCCTAATTTAACAGCATGAACCAGACCTCCTGTTTCTTACCGAAACTTGGCTGTATGAGAATGAGGCTCAGCTTAAACATTAAACAGTGCTATCTATGATGCTAAATTAATGCTTAATGAATTCAAGCGAAATAATGTTCTTTTATTAAAGTTAAATAATCTTAACCTTAAAATTGGAGTTGTGTACAAGCAACACAGATCAAAAACAAAAAACTTCTTAAAAAATCTAGAAAAAATATTTAATAGTAATAAAAACTTTATTTTGATGGGAAACTTTAACATACATTTGCTGGAAAAACACCTACAAAGAGCCGCTACACTTACAAAGTAAAATACACCCAACTATTGGAGCAAAATGGTATCAGTATAATTAATAAAATATCAAAAAAATATGCTACAAGTGTTGATAAACTTCGAGGAACACAATCAATCATAGACCACGTAATTAGTGATCTACCTATAAAGACAGATCACAAAATGATATCTTTTGATATTGATACTAATATCTTGTTTCCAAAACATAAAAAACAAACTTGTTTAACAAAAACTTTAAACTATAAAAGGCTAGAAAGTAGAATAAAAAAATACTTATCAAATGCAGAGCAAATTGATTTTGAAAAACTTGGCTTGTTTACTGAGGAGGCAAAGAACAAAATAAAAGAAAGAGACAAGATGTATGTAAAAAGTAAAAAATATTTCCGGGAAGAAAGATTCACAAAAAAATTTAAAAAATTAAGAAAAGAAGTAAAATATTATAATTATAATAAGAAATAGCATTTTGAAAATAAGTTAAGAGCTAAAAAACAATGGAATCTTAAAAATATTGTTGGAAAAAATACTACCAGAATAAATATCACAAAATTATAAATTAGTGGTAAAGAAATCATTGAGCACAAAAAAAACGAGACAAATAACATAGTCAAGAACATTATCCAGCTATCAAAAAACATATGACTCAAAAGAATCACTACTTTTATATAAGACAACAAAAGAAGAAATTACATCTATAATAAATCAGCTAAAAACAAACTCTAGTCCGGGTCATGATGGTATAAAAACTGTAATCGTTAAAAAACTAAAACCTATTCTTGCGCCAACTATTTCAAAAATTATTAACAAAAACATGGAGATTGGTCATTTTCTTGATACACACAAGATAGCAAAAGTAACGCCAATACACAGGAAATATAAAAAAAACTAGGTTGGAAAATTACAGATTTTCTACAAAAAAAAAATAAATAAAAAGTGTTTAAGTACTGAACAAAACGGTTTCCAAAAGAAGAAAATTACTCAAACAGCAATCACAAATCTTATAGACTACATTTATACAAATATAGGAAATAAAAAGACAATATTAGGCATACTTCTAGATTTGTGTAAGGCGTTTTATGTTGTGGACCATGATATACTTCTGAAAAAATTGGAAATTCTAGGAGTTGTTGGCAAAAGTCACAAGATTTTCACAGGTTATTTAAAAAACCGCGTTCAATATACGTGCGTCGGTGACATGGAAAGTGAATTCAAAAATATATGTTATGGTGTACCGCATGGCTCGGTTCTCAGCCTCTTACTTTTCCTAATTTATATTAATGACTTAACTAACTATAAAATCGAAGAAAATATTGCACTATTTGCTGAAGACACTGGACTTTTTGACTCGGGCAGAATGGAAGAAATTTTTGAGAAAGCTGAAGGAGACTTAAAAATAATAAGTGAGTGGACAAAAAATAACAACATAAAGCTAAACGAAGACAAGTGCAATTATATTGTGATAAATAAAAATAAAAATATTAACTGTGGTAATTATTTCTTTAACTTATACAATAAAAAACTTAAAAAAGTTAGTAGTGCTAAGTATCTGGGACTAATTCTTGATGACTCGTTAAATTTTAGTGAACACATACAAAATCTAAAAAGAAAACTTAATAGTGTATGCTATTAAATCAAAAGGAATCTTTTACTATAAATTTAAAAACTAAATATTTAATATATAATTCATACATGAATACTCATCTTGATAACTGCCTTTTGGGCCATGGTAGAAAAAAGGATATAAATGAATTACAAAGAATACAAAATAAAACTTTAAACATATTTTTTAATAAACCATTTAGTAGTAGTACAAAAGTGTATACTGAATATCTTGCAAATAGTTGAGCTCATAAAATTAGATATTGTTAAACTAATATAAAAACTGAAAAACATTCTTATTAATACAAATATTAAACTTAAATAAAAAGTGATATACACAAATATAACACTCGCACAAAAGAACATTATTATGCGCGTCCTGAGAACTCAAACTTAGGTAGAAAGAGAATAAAACAGCAAGCTTTAAAATGGTTCAATAAACTTCCAGAAACTATTAAGACTGATAAATCTATAAAAAGCTTTTCATTTAATGTAAAACAATATTTCATTAGTACCTGTTATGAAATTTGTATATTCTTTTTTAAGGTTCAATAGTGTTCAATGTTCAATATTGTCGCAACCAAGCATGTTTACTGAACCAAAATTTACGTGATATCCATAAAAATTACATTGATTTTGCACCAATGTTCGTTTATCATTGTGATTAACAAAATGTTATTACATCAATGCTTAATGTCGGCTTAATTACATTCCTTACCTTTTCCCTACAACAATGGATGGAACTTAAGCAGGAAATTAGCAGTTTACGTCAATCCGTTGATTTTTGCTCTAATAAAATTTCGGATTTTGAAGGAAAATTATCTAAATTAAATGAATATTATAAAAAAACTGAAAAATTGGCTGCTGAAAATTCTGAAATGAAAAAAGAAATAAAAAATTTAAATCAAAAAATTAATTCTATGGAACAGTTTTCCAGGTCGAATAATCTAGAAATTCAAGATGTAGCAGAAAAAACGGGTGAAAATCTTATCAAAATCATGGAAGATATTGGAAAACATATTAACTTTCCTATTAGCGTTAATGATATTGATCACATAGTCCGAGTTCAGTCTAGAATAGAAAATAAGGCAAAAAACATAGTAGTTAAGTTTATATCAAAGCAAAAACGGGATGGTTTTTTTCTGTCCTCAAAAGCTAAACGTATAACAAACGATAAAGCTGCCTATAACAGCCTTAATGTACCCGGAGTATCTAATAAAATGTATGTAAATGAACAATTATCAAGTTCTAATAAAATTTTATTTAAAAACGCAAGATCCATAGGCAAGGCAAAGGGTTATAAATATGTCTGGTACCAAAATGGCCATATCTTGGTCCGTAAAGCCATAATACATATTTCAGGCCAAGATGACTTGGACAATCTATAAATCCAATTTATATTGCACTTTTTTTTTAATTTTATTTTGTTAAAATGGCTCTACAAGTTATGTACCAAAATGTAAATGGTTTGAGAACAAAACTAACTGAGTTTAAACAAAACTTACAAGCAAATAATCCAGACATAGCGTTAATTACAGAAACAAATTTAGACAGCGAGATCGAGACAATTTTACAATTTATCGACGTGATCGAGAATCAACTGCATCATTAAAGGAAGATGGTGGAGGCGCATGCATAATACTAAAGAATAACTTAAGTGCTATAGTGGTTCCTGAATTTTCAAGTGACGCCGAAGATTTGTGGTTGTGTATTTCTTTAAATAAGCTTAAAGTATTTGTGTGCTGTGTCTACCTCCCTCCCAAGGATGAAAAAGCGTATGTTGCTTTTGGATCAAAACTAATGTCTATTATTTCCAACAAAAAAGAAGATCATGTTTTTTTGATATGTGGAGACTTTAATTGTCCAACTGTAAACTGAGTACGTAGCAATTCAGTTAATTTAGAACCCCATAATAGTCAAGAATATTCTGACATAATAGACACCTTATCTTTTTGTGAGTTATTACAGTTTAATTTCATAAAAAACAGCAAAAACAAAATACTGGACTTAATTTTATGTAACAAGTTTAAAATTGAAAACTTAGATCGCTCATTAAGCCCTTTTGTAAAAGAAGACGTATATCATCCGACAGTTGAATTTCTTTTTAGCACTTCTAACGAGGAAAATATAAATAAATCCGCCCCAAAACACTTTAACTTTAAAAAAGCCAACTACGATAACATTAATGATATTATATCAAACCTGCCTTGGTCAACTATTTTCAGTTCAAACTCTCTGGAGCAAAATGTTGATATTTTTTATAACCACATGGATAAAATAATTAAAGAGAATGTCCCACAAGTTCACCATAATAAAAAATTTCCCATATATTATTCCCGAGGTACTATTCGCATTTATAATAAAAAAGAAAAGTTTCATGCAAAATGGAAGTTATACAAAACCATACATGATTATAATATGTATGGTAGTTTAAGAACTAGATTAAAAAATTCCGCTAAAAACGATTACAGTAATTATTTAAATAACATAGAAAATAATATTTCTTCAAATATAAAACGTTTTTGGAACTTTGTATCTAACAAAAAACGCGGTACAATACCTAAAAAAATTAATTATAACAATATAACGGCTGACACCGAAATTAATATTTGTAACCTGTTTGCCGACTATTTTAAAAGTGTTTTTGTGGACAATAATAAACAAAATATTGACTATAGTAATCTTAACTATGAACATGTACTTACTGATATTCAACTTTCGGAAGATGAAGTCTTATCTGGTTTAAATAAAATTGACTCGAATAAAGGATCTGGGCCCGATAAAATACCAGCTCTTTTTATAAAAAATTGTGCGCGCTCAATATATAAACCCCTTACCCTCCTATTTCACCAGTCTTTAGCTACTAGTGAATTTCCTACAAAATGGAAAACAGCTGCAGTTATACCAATCTATAAGAGCGGTGTAAAAAATCTTGCTAGCAATTATCGTCCTATAAGTAAGTTGTCTATTATACCCAAGTTCTTTGAATCTCTTATTTACAAATATATTTTTGATTTATTTAAAAGCTCCATAATACCAGAACAGCATGTTTTTTTTAAGGGAAAAAGTATTGAGTCAAACATGATTGAGTTTTGCGAATACTTGCACGAAGGCTTGGACAATCAAATTCAAATTGATGCCATATACACTGACATGAGCAAAGCATTTGACAAAATATGTCATTTTATATTACTCTTAAGACTTGCCGAAATTGGCATTAACGGCAATTTATTAAAATGGATCGAATCCTATATAAAAAGAAGGTCACAATTCGTGGACATTAACGGCTTTAGTTCTGAACCATATGAAATACCCTCAGAGGTTCCTCAGGGGTCACACCTGGGCCCGTTGCTTTTTTTGATATATCCTGTGATATTGATAGAGTACTTGTACTGCAAAAAAGACTGATTAGAATAATTTTTAATTTAGGGTTTAGGGATTCTTGTCGAGAAGTTTTTAAAAATAATTGTATTTTAACTGTAACGTCAATATATTTGTATAAATTATTTGTCTTTGTCTTTCAAAATAAATCTGCTTTTTTAACCAATGGTGACTTACATGATTATCCTACAAGTGATCGACACCTGTTTAGACTGAAAAGATTCAAGTTGTGTATGTACAAAAAGTCACCTCATTACGCAGCTCTTAGTTACTATAACAAATTGCCCAGTTATGTTAAAGATGCTAAATCACTAAACCTGTTTAAAATGGAGGTAAAAAAATTGCTGACCTCGAATACATTTTATTCATTAGGTGAATTTGAGGAGCATGTAGCTACCCTTGTTTGAGTTATAAATATTCATTTTTTTATTCGTGTTATATTATTTATGTTACTTTTAATTCATGTTTTTGTTTCTTTTTTAGTGTTTATGTATTTTTTCTATTTATGTTTTTTACCTGCTTTTTTTTGTATTATTTATTTATATGTATATATAGTATATATACTACCTATGTGACGAGTCTATCTATTTTTATAATAGCTTAAAGACAATAAAGAATCTATCTATCTATCTATAAATACAATCAAAAGTTGTTTTAAGTATGCTAGATTTTTATTGTATGCAGATGATCTAAAAATCTTCATGTTTATAAAGTCCCTTCAGGACTGCTTAGATCTGCCAAGCGACTTATTGAGTGTTTCTAAGTACTGTAAAGATAATCAACTATTTTTTAATTTAGCAAAATGCTGTACCATTACCTTTACTCGAAATTGTAACAAATTTCTATTTAATTATAATATAGAAAATATATCCCTAAAACGGGTGTATGAAATTCGTGATTTGGGTATACTCCTAGACTCAAAGTTAATATTTAACACACATATAGAATCCGTAATTAACAGCTCTTTAAGAATGATTGGTTTTATCAAAAGGCAGTGTAAGGATTTCACAAGACCTCGGTCAATAATTTTAGTATACAATGCCCTAGTTCTCTCCAAGTTAAGTTTTGCTTCCACCATTTGGAACCCACAATATGCTATTTATTTTGAGCGTTTAGAAAGTGTCCAAAATAAATTTCTGAGATTTCTTGCTTTCAAAAGCAATATTGTTATAACCGAGAGTAATTATACTGAAATCTATCGCAGATCTAATATGATGTCATTAAGCAACCGTAGAACGTTGACCGACTTGTTATCACTTTATAAAATAATCAATGGAACTATGTTTGCCCCAAATGTTTTACAAAAAATTGTTTTCAGGGAATCAGAACTTAATTTAAGAAATCTAGAGTTAATTATAGTTCCATTTAAACGTACAAATTGCTCTCAAAATTCACCGATTACACGTATGATTGTATCTTGCAATAAATATATACCTAACCGCGATACGTTTTCAATAAGTCTACAAAGATTTAAAACTTTCATAAAGAATAAGATACAAGAAGTTTGAGACACAATAATACGTTTATCTTTAACAAAGCATTAATACTTTACTTTTTACTTTACTATTAAATACATTATAAATATTACTTCTTATGTATTCATACATTACTTTTTTATGTACCACTTACATTTAGTTAATTATTCATATTATTGTTACTTTTTTTTTTATTGTAATTCAAAAATATTTTTTTTTCTATATGTATTACTCCGTAGGTACTTTTTTGGGATTTTCCTGTTTGTACCTCTATGTCCTATAAATAAATAAAATAAATAAAAAAAATTGTAAATTTTGTCAGTTTGTCAGTCTTTTCGTGAGATAGGGGAAGATATAGGTTCACAAAATACTAAAAAATATCTCCGACGAGAAACACTAATAAAATTCAAATCTGGATCACTGTGGGGTATACAGTGATCCAGATTTGAATTTTAGCAAGACAATTTTTTTTGGCTTTTGACTTTTTAGATTAAATAATTAAACCATACAGATATATAGAGTCTATATTTGAAGAAAACTTGGCTAAGCCCTTTTTACAATAGAACTTTATGTAATTATGAAAGAATATTTTTGCTTAAAATAAGTCGTAAGCAGAAACATTATTAACTTTGTAGTGTATTAAGTCATTAAAAAAAATTATACGTTAATAAAGCGCAGTATGTACTTTATTACATTATAATTTTATAGTGCTAGTTTAACTCGAAAAATTAGCTTTTTTAGAAAAAAAAAATTAATAACATTTTAACTTTGATTTGAGTAATAAAAAAATAATTAATTTATTATTCCATCAATCCATCGTACAGAGTGATATTGGTAGACTGACCCTCGCTGATTGAGAAAACGTTTTTGACTTTTTTCGCAAAAGAAATAAAATCATCAGATTGATGTATACTTGTGCGCCATCTATTGCTAGATGTAGACAACTACTCATACTTTTGCTAGTCTGGAGACTTTGAATCGTAGCAAGTTGAAGAATTGTGTGTCTCAAGTACATAGTACTACTAACGTGTATACATCTAGCAATAGATGGCGCACAAGTATACATCAATATGATGACTTTATTTCTTTTGCGAATAAAGTCAAAACGTACCTACGGAGTTGACTCTTGACTCTCAGCAGCTTATTTAGTAGGTTTTAGATTTTTGCCCTGCTAAAAACTCAATCTGACTAGTTCAAACCAGAACTTTT
>CAUEHQ010000422.1:0-45198 GCA_958510825.1 Brachypterus glaber
CAGCTAAAAAACATAAAAACTACTACCATGCAACAATTTTGCAAAGAATAAATGGCATTTTGAATATTGTTAATAAAATGATTTTTACAGAAAATAATTTTACAGAAAACTAGCAAGGGATTATTTAAGTGCCACGTGACGCACATTTTCTTAATTTTATACCCCCTTCCCCCTGCATCACTCCTACTATTTGTTACATTTAAAAATAAAACATAATGCTAGGCCCGGTTCTATTTAAAACGCTATATGTTGGTTATCTGCTTAATTTTATTGATTTTTCTTTGAGTGTATATCAAACGAAGAGAGAATAATGTATGTTTTAATATGACTTAAATACTTTCATACCTACTGTTTATGTGAAAGCAGTATTGAAGCAAGGGCGTCAATTTGAGCTGGTAAGTACAGCAAGGACGGCAGCTAACGTCCCCATTTTTTTGTCGTTCCTAGCCCCTGGTTTGCCGTCCCTAAAATACTAGGTAAACACACTTTTATTGATATAAATAGGTATGTATATTTTTGCATGAAAAGATAAGAATTGGATCCTTCTCCATTAAAAGCCCAAGTCAAGTCTGCAGAAGCCATGCGACTTCTGCAAGCACATGTGGATAAGCCGATGCACAGTCTCTATTTCAAGGCTGTCGAAAACATTGGCTTATCCAAACGATTGACTTTCGCATTTTTATACTCTAGTGGGTTAAGGTCAGAGACTAAGGGATTTATAATAGCGTGCCAAGATGGTGTATTTAACACCCTAGTCTACCGTAGTCGCGTTATGGGTATAGAGGTCCCTGACACAAGTTGCAGGGCATGTCGAAAGGCGCCGGAGACTTTGATGCAGTTACTGCCCGACTTATGCCGTCTCCGCCTATATAAGACGACATAAGGAGGCCTTGCGGGTGCTTTACTTTCACCTAAGGCACTCGTACGGTATTGACGATATACCCGTACTGCCCTATGCTCCAGACGATATTGAGTCCGTTGTGGAGAATGAGAGGTGCCGAATTTATTGGAACTACTCATTCACCACCCTCAGGCAAATAAGATTCAATAAGCCTGATGTAGTCCTCCTCGATAAAGATCTTAAGATAATTTCCGTTATTGAATTCTCGGCTCCTGCCGAAAGGGGAAGGGGAAGGGGAAGGGCAAGGGCAAGGGCAAGGGCAAGGGCAAGGGCAAGGGAAGGAGAAGGAGAAGGAGAAGGAGAAGGAGAAGGAGAAGGAGAAGGAGAAAGAGAAGGAGAAGGAGAAGGAGAAGAAGGAGAAGGAGAAGGAGAAGGAGAAGGAGAAGGAGAAGGAGAAGGAGAAGGAGAAAGAGAACGAGAATGAGAATAATAATAATAATAATAATAATAATAATAATAATAATAATTATTATTATTATTATTATTATTATTATTATTATATAATATAATAATAATAATAATAATTATTATTATTATTATTATTATTATTATTATTATTATTATTATTTATTCCAGCCCAGAGGGCCATATACAAAAAAAAAATACAAAACATACAAAATATCTACAAGAAAATTAATAATTAGCCAATAAAAGTTCAAAAGAGCTACCGTCCCCCATTAAAACTCTACTCCAGGTTTGCCATAGATTGGAACCCCATAGAATGTCACTATTTAGCAGCACATAAAGAGGTTGGATGATTTATACAGCCGCGGAATCCAAAAGCCCAAAATCTACGACTAGCTAGGACGCCACTAACACGAGCCGTACCAAACATTTCACTAGCACTAGAAAATCTCGGTATGTTATTTATAGTCTAAACGCATTATTATAGCAGATTATTCCACCATCCCAGTGTATAATTACACCAAAGTTCGGACATGTAGATTCCTGATTCCAAACATATTTGGAGAAACGACGGGTTAACATATTAGCACGGACGCAGAGGGCTTTATACTGTCTCTGAATGTCGAGATTATCCGAGAGATCACAGGTTAGAATATGCCCCCCCCAAGTATTTGAATTGCGATACTATACTTATAAGACTAGAGTTAAGTTTGATCGGGGTACCACCAATTCTTTATAATTAGAAGGTCTGAACACCATGGCACAGGTTTTGTTGACATTATATACAAGGTGATGCTCTACAGCGAGATCTTTACATATCCTAATGAGTTTACACAGTCCCGCAAGGGAAGGGCACAGCAGAACCATATCATCCGCATAGCTAAGGCAGTTAATTAGCACTCCATTGATATAGCACCCAACACCGGAAAGTTTTAGACGAAGGTGAAGACTGTCGATGTAGGCATTAAAGACATCAGGGTATCTATTCTTGGGCTCGAGAGAACGTGAACAATTTTCGTAGGAAGGGAACTGATCACATCATATCAAAGTTCCCCAAAGTTAAAAAATGCTATTCTTGAACATTAGTGAGCGTGATGGGATCTCTGCAGCCGGCTGCAGCGTTGCCAAGTATTTTAGCGGATTTTAACCAATCAGATTATGCGAAACGAGTTTGCGTGCGCAGGCTGTAATTATTTTCATTATTTGTAAACAAGTTTCTGTGGTTTGAATAATTTTTATAATTAATATCTAAAATATAATGTGTAAGAAATGAGAATAAAAACAGAAAAAGATCAGCGCCCACCAGCAGCCAACAAAAAAAAAATACTTTAAAATGTTATTCAGGACAACCCTCTTGTCAATAGTGGGCTGTTTAGCCCTGAATTCACTATAATTTTTTTGTTGGAAAGTTGGAAAGGGTCGGCCCTAGCCAACACTTCCCTTATTCGTTCTCCATTTGATCTTCCGCATCTTGCAGATCTCCCAAAAGGGCAACAGCCCCCACAATTTCCAAATCGTCCATCGTTATATTATTATTATTATAATATGTATAATAATGTATAATAATTTATAAATATAAAAAAACTTTTATTAATTACGATTAACTATTATAAAACAAAACGGTATTCAAATTAACAACACAAAACCAAAGCAAAAATAGGGTTATGTTCGAATGCGCGCGATTAACTTATATGCCAAAATTTCCGTGAACGACCGCTTCTCGCGATCTCGAGTAGTAGAAGTAAAGTTCCTCAATTTTCGTGCGAAGTGAAGTTCAAGAATAAGTAGTTTTGCGTTTCGAGAGAAAGAATATGCAACCCACACTACCTTTCTCCCGGGAATGCGTTCTCTCGAGCCCGAGAATACATACCCTGGGTAAATTTTGACATATAAGTTAGTCGCGCGCATTCGAACATAACCCTATTTTTGCTTTGGTTTTGTGTTGTTAATTTGAATACCGTTTTGTTTTATAATAGTTAATGGTAATTAATAAAAGATTTTTTATATTTATAAATTATTATACATATTATGATAATAATAATATAACGATGGATGATTTGGAAATTGTGGGGGCTGTTGCCCTTTTGGGAGATCTGCAAGATGCGGAAGACCAAATGGTGAAAATTTAGAAAGATTTTTTTTTGCTGACTGCTAGTTGGCGCAGATCTTTTTCTGGTTTTATTTTCAGTCATTTCTTACTAATAATATATTATACTTCTATATATTAATTAAAAAAATATTTAAACCCCAGCAACTTGTTTACAAATAATGAAAATAATGACAGCCTGCGCACGCAAACTCGTGTCGCATAATCTGATTGGTTAAAATCAGCTAAATTACTTGGCAACGCTGCAGAGATCCCATCACGCTCCCTGCTCTTCAAGAATAGCATTTTTTAACTTTGGGGAACTTTGATATGATGTGATCAGTTCCCTTCCAACGAAAATTGTTCACGTTCTCTCGAGCCCAAAAATAGATACCCTGGTGAAAGAAGGCTACCCTGATGCACACCATTTCTTATATAGAACGGTGGAGATAAACTGGAACCCCATCTGACAACTCCGACTACGTTCCAATGCGACAAAAGCCGCAACCAGAGATGTAGTGAAATAGACGGGTGGTTATGATGACGTCACACTACCATTCACCCGCTCTCTCTCGCACAATTGGTTCGCATCTCTGCCAACAGATGGCGCTGCATAACGATTCAGAAACCTATATGACGCACCTCATTCATGGCGCGGTTTGTGTCTCCGCTAACATATTGTACTGCACAATGGCATGTTCTCTGCTAACATCTGATGGTGATGACTGCTCATTCATAGATGGCACCTCCGCCCCCCCCCATTTTGAGATTTCTGTTTTTTTGTTTATTGCTACAGAGATGGCACCTGGTTAAGTTATATACGAGGGTGAAAATTCTGCTATCATAATACGGGGGCTATTCAAAAATGTAATTTTCGATTTTTTTTTATTTTAAGGGGGAAATTAAAAAAAACTATCTCCAAAGGACTTATTTAAAAAAAAATAAACCAAGCGGCGTATCTAAAAAAATCAAACCAAGTGGCGTAACTAAAAACAAAATCATGCCAAGTGGCATATCGATACCCCCAAGCAACAAAGCCGTAACTCATATATTGTCATTTTTAACGACAGCTTAATTTCTAAAATATTTTTTTTTGTTATTTAAGGGTGGGTAAATGATTGAAGTTGAAAAGGAAGTCATGTGATACATCATTTAAAAGCTTATAAAATTCTCTATTTCACTGTTTAAGTATTTATTATTTATTTACTGTTTGTTTCTGATAATATTCAAGTTTACAATTTCTTACTTTAGTGATTTTAGGTAAACTTTTGCTTAAAGTGGCCTGTAGAGAAACCTGAGTAGTACCACCATGTGTGTCTTTTTTCAAGGCATTTACCTATGAGTATAACTCAAAATGGGTCTAACTTGAGTTACATCCTTGTTGCTTGGGAGTATCGATATCTAAAAATCAAAAAATCTGTGTATACCTAAGGACGTGTCGCAGAAAACTTTATGCTAGGCCGAAAGCTCCAAGAGCTTTTGACAGACCCATCGAAAGCTCAAAAAAAGCTCTGAAATCTCGTAAAGCTCTACTTCGTTATGCACCTTATTTGATTTGGACTTTTTTCAGCCCAAATTCAAATAATTACAAGCTTTTAACATTGAAAGCTTCCACCAGCCAGCCAGCAAGCTAGCTTCCGCCGCCGCAAATGCACGTTTGAAAATTTATATTTTCAAAGTAGACCTTGTGTCTAAAGTCTATCTTTTTATCTCGATCCAAGAAATAAAATAAACACCGAGCTTTCAGTCTCAAAATAGCTCAGACTTCCAAACAGACATTTTTGTTTCATTTAGTAGTAACAGATTATATATAAAAATATTATTTTAATTATATTTTAAGTTGCATTGTTTATCTCAGTTTTATTGATATTTCGATAACAATGGGATCTTTGTATAGTATACACAAATGTGCGTGTATATTTATATAGAGGTTAATAAAACTTCATACCCAATTGTATACATTTTTAATTAAGTTATATAAGATAAAATTTTATTATAGTTTGTCCGTATTACGCTCCTCGCTCCTTAAGAATCTTCATGAGGGTTGGATGATGTACTCGGTCGAAAGCCTTACTGGGGTCAAGGGATAGAGCATATACAGTAGTTTTCATAGTTTCCTTGAGTACAAAAACAGCTTCGGAGGTTCCTAAATGCTTCTTAAAACCAAACTGTTAGGTTCCGTGGAGAGAAAGGGGCTGAGCACATTAAGCATTATGATTTCAAGAACTTTAGACATAGCCGTAGAAAGAGAAATAGGCCTATAGTTGGACGGTGCAGACACGTCTCCAGTCTTATTCTTAAGGACAGTTACAAATATGGTTTAGGTTAGGTCGTTCGATATAAAACCATGACGTAACATTGTTGTAAACAAATGCTAAGACGAACGAAATCTCTTTTACCAGAATATATCAGGTGTTCAGGGCAAATTCCATCCCAGTCAGATTTGCTTTAAGGCAGTTGATTGCATTGCCAACTTCCAGAGCAGATATTATAGGACACTCATCAGCGAGTAGATTAAATTCATCAGGTACATTATTAGGGGGATATAAATTTTCCAAGTTAGTACCCCAGAGCTGGGCTATGTCGCTTTCTCCTGAGATCCATTGATAGTAGTGGCTATCGTAGACTTATTCACAGCCATAGACGAGGTAGATTTCCAGAATGAAACAAAGTCTTTGTTACGGAATTTGGTAGCCAAGGCATTGGCACGTAGCTGTTGCTCACGATTTCTGGTATTTCTGAGCGTAGTCTTAAATATAGACTTAAGGACACGCCGCTCCTCATTAATTGGACCATCAGGAGGACGTCCAGCAGCAACCCACTCCAACACCGGTATACGTTAAAAACCTCTTCAGACCAGCCAGGTATCGGATTACGCCTCTTTTTACTCTTCGTTTTAAAAGTAGCTGGTATTGCACATTTAAGGTTCGATATTATATCTGAGTAACATTTCGATATTTTCTCTATATGAGAGTAGTCATTACATCTATTATTGCTGCAATTAATAGACCAAGGAAGAAGTTCGCAGTTCTTTGTCCAATTTAGAGAATTCCTAGCACTAACAGTAGTTACAGCCAAAGAAGGCAGATTATATATCTTAACCTTATTGAAAATTACGGGTCTGCGCGTTTCATAGACCGGACTTGAGCGGGTGAATTTCATCCGCTCAAGTCCGGTTTATGCACCATTTATACCCGCCCAGACCTGTCATTTTCAGCAGGTAAGTGTCATAGATAGAGAAAAGTGATCAGATGGATTAGTATCGTAGATTATTTTTGTTTCCAAAACATTGCTAATTAAGGAATGCGAGACAATAAAAGTAAAACTCTTGGCGTCAAGGACAGATGTGTCATCTATAGATAAGTTTGAGTTATCACAAAATTGAAGTAATTCAATATAAAAGTTGGTTGAGGGATCTGCGTTAAAGTCGCATATGAATATGACATCAGAAGGGTTAACTCGAGGGGCGTTTCACCTTTACAATACATGTACGTTTTCATCGACAGTACTTTACATTACATTGACATTACCTTACATTACTTACAATACTGTACATTACCGTACATTACTTACATTACTCTACAGTACCTGACATTACTCTACAGTACCTGACATTAATTGACATTACGACAGTACCTATATTATTTACATTATTTTTATTAATGCGCATGCTCTCCTACAGTATTTACATTATTTCGTCTGCTCAGATCGCTCAAAGACCACGTGACACCTATAAAATTTCGGCAGTGTTGTTTACTCCTGGTGGTTTTAAGTTAATTGTTCAGTTTAACCACGAATTTAACATTTAATTTTTCTTCTTATAAAGTTTTTTTTTAATCATTTAAATAATAACTAACAACTGTTATGCCTGTATTATTTTTAATAATTTTTGTGTACCTGATGTATAATGAAAAGTACGGAATTTAATAGGTTTTTATCAAGTTTTTCTTTATGTAGCAGGGCCGTAAATTGTGAGGGGTGAGGGGAAGCTTAACCTCCCTGGCCTTGGTTTAAGCCCCCCTGGAGACGTATTCTTCAAAACCGGGGAGTAGAACGAACCTCAGACTAAAAAAAAAAGGTCCCACCCTTTCTCAAAATAAAAAAAAATACACCTTCTAAGTTATTTATATTTTTTTTAGGTTTGAGAATCCTTACTTTTATATTTTTATATATCTATGAAGTTTACAACAACAACAGATTAAAAATTTATAATTTTATTATTTTTAACCCATGAAATATGTTTTATATTTTGAATCCACGAAATATGCAAGTTTTTTGAAAATCCCAACTTTTGTATTTTTAATACATGAAATTTACCACTTTTTTCCCAAAATTAAAAATGTATTATTTTATTATATTTATCCCATGAAAAAAAATGCAACTTTTATATTTTTAATCCATGAAATAGGCAATTTTTTTTATTCTAAGGTTTAAAAATCCCAACTATTATATTTTTAAGCCATAAAATTGAAAACTTTTTTTCCCAAAATTAAAAATTTATTTATTTATTTTTTTAACCCATGAAATATGCAACTTTTATGTTTTTAATCCATGAAATATGCAACTTTTTTGATTTCAATATAGGTGAGGGGGAGGCTATTTTATATGACACAATGGTGACAGGGGGGATATTTTTTTTCAAATAGAAAGGAGATTTGTGTGATATGTCATTTTAAAGCTTATAAAATTCTTTATTTAACCAAATATTTTTTTATTTTTTGGGAGCAATTTTTGTGTTTTAAAATAGGTTTAAAAATGGGAAATTTTGTTAAAATTCTAATTTTAAATGATATTAATAAAATGTTATAAAAAAAAAACAAAAAATCGCATTTTTTAGTAAATAAATTTAAAAAAATAAAGCCTACAAAAACCTGGACGTTTTATATCCAAAAAATATGATTTCCGTCAAAAATTCTGTCTCTCAGTCGGTCTGTCGGTCTGTGTGTCCGGGAAGTTTGTGACCACGATAACTCAAGAACGCTCTGGGCCAAAGACTTTAAATTTGGACCATAGATAGGTTGATTACACTAGTTTACAAGGGTTTTATGCGAACTTTATTTTAATGTTTTCTTACCTATTTGTTGATGCTGAATCCAAATCCGTTAAGAAAAAAAAATCGTTGGTTCAGATTCCGAGATAACCTAAAGATTTTATAAGGGGAAAGTTAGAGAAATAATATATTTTCGTTTATCTCCTCCCTTGTATTGCTTTTTTTACGCTTCTTGACGTTTTATATTTTGATCACAGTTTGCTAGCAAGCTAAGCATGCTTAACCAGAGTTCTAGGCTGGGATTGTTTTTGGAAAAATCAGATGGGGTAATGTATTGTATGTATGTAATGGGGTATTTTTTTCAACAAAAAAAATATAATATATATATTTTATTATATAAAAATATAATATACAGCCCGTTTGAAATCAAAGATCGAGTCTGACGTGTTTTTTTTTGTAAAACACAGCGTATCGCATCCCACTACAATCACGTCAGCCTTGATCTAATCTTTCTGTCTTTGTTTTCTCTGTCTTGTATAATCTCAAACAGGCTGTATATTATATTATATATCTTTTTAGTTTTTTGGTTTAAATAAACCTAGGCCTAACGGGAAAAGTATTATTTTGTTGACAGCAGTATTAATATTTTTTTAATTAGCTGATAAAAGTTGGTAAATAGGTGTTTTGAGACTCTTTGCAGGCAGATTTTTTTTATATTAAATTTGGTTTTAGCCAGTCGTAGTGTACCAAATTTTATCAGATTAATTAAAAAAATGTAAATATGGGTGGTCCTATGGGTTATATGGATCAAGACAGAATTAAAAAAAGAATAAATTCATTTTGAGCGAGACCGAAAACCCCCAGGATCTAATTCTTATCGGGTTATTTAAAAAATATAAAAACGGGTGGCTGCACCCCCTAACGATTAGATACTTTTAAATATAAAATTTGTTTCCAGGGACTCTAAAAACCCACAGATACCAATTTTTACTAATATTAAACGAAAATTTATGATTTCTATAATTTTCCCCTATAAAAACTTTTTTTTTCTTGGCGAATTTGGATTCCTCATCAAAAGTTATGTTAGAAAACATGTAATGTTGGGCATAAAAAAAGTTGAAATTTATAAACTGGTGTTATCCAAAGTTTTAGGCTGAAATTGTTTTAGGTAAAAATGGGGTTGGGGTACAGGGGTAAAATAGGGTAATTTTTTTTTTCAAAAAAATATATATACCGGCCTATATGGGAAAGTAATATTTTGTTGGCAGCAGTATTTTTTACGTGTTACAAATTTCAAGTTAATAATTTAATTTTTTTTTATTTTTCGTTTTTCAAAAGAAGAATTAAAAAAAAAGTATTTTTTTTTTGTTTTAAATTTTTTTTTATTTGGGAAAATTATACAATATACTGTGAATGATATATAATGGAATGCGTAGCATTACAAATCTTCACGGCTTGTTTATTAATATATTTTTATACATATATTAACCTAAATTTATGTTAATCTTAACCTAACATCCTACATTACCTCATACCAGTGGCGGACTGGCCGTAAGGCAGGGTCGTCAAAAGCCGACCGGGCCCAGTGCTAAACGGGCCCCACACGGCCATTTGGTCTATTTTGGCTATACCGGGCCCTCGATTTTCCAATTTTTTATGGGTTTTGAGCCGTTTACAGGCATTTTTTAATATTTTTCCGACCGTGCTGTAAGAAGCCAGTCCGCGTCTGCCTCGTACATTACCCTACAGTACTTTACATTAAGTGGACATTACTTACATTACCGACATTATTTCGACAGTATTATACAGTACTACATTTTTCTACATTATTTACATTATTTCGACATTACCATACAGTACTACATTTTTCTTACATTATTTACATTATTCGTACAATATTGTAAATAATGTACATTATTTACAATACATGTACAAAAATAGGTCAGTGAAACGCCCCTCGGGTTAACTATATCAACAATAGCTGCAAAGTTAACCAGTAAATCTACAAAAACTGGCACATTTTCTTCAGCATATACCGGCAATATATTGTACAGAGCAGAATGCACCTCCCATTGACATTTAGGGTCACTCCAGCTAGGCCATTATTATTGCAGAGGATAGGTTTAACACAGCTAGAAATCTTCTTATTCCATAAGATACCAAGACCACCAAAAGGTCTTCCACGAATAATACCAGCACTAGTATCCATAGCCGACACACCGGTAAAAAGAAAGTAAGGATGAACAGAACCTAGCATAGTCAGATCCTCCGGAGTCAGCCAGGTTTCTTGGAGACAGCAGATATCATGACTATTGCATAAAGAATTAAGAAAATATATTATTAAAAAAAATAAATAAATTTAAAAAAAATCCGTCTATCACTTTGTCGATTGAATAATCTACCTAAAAATCTGTATGTTGGTGTGTCAATCCAAACAAAAGCTTCTATTCTATTTTGTTTCATTCCATATATGTTATGGTTAAATAAGCTATACTTATAATAGGCCATTTAGCTTACTTTTTTTTACAAAAGGTTGAAAATTTGATTTTTTTTTTCTACCAATTAGAGGAAAATACACAAAGATTTTATTATTCTCGTAGATTATATGGATGTAGTGCTAGAACATATAAAAAATTAGAAAAATTCCGAAAACACCAACTAAGAAAAAAGCTTCGAATATGGGCTATTTTTGAATAAACGTATAATATAGAAGGTTAAAATGGCCAAAAATTACGCACGGCCCTGTTTTTAAAATGGGGAATGATATGGAAAAATATGAACAAATTTAAAAATGGTCGAGCAATGAAGTTGGGTCGTTCCTAATGGATTTACCCTTATTGCAATATTGTAATGAAATTTTTTACTAGGTATTCCTTTACATATTGTTACCAAAATAGTGATATAACTGTCGAATATTTTTTGTTGCGTTTTGTGTTATTTATATTTATTTTAACTTTATCTTAGTTACCTTTTGTTTTGTTTACCTTTTAATTACTTTTTACCTGATTTTTTGGTAACTAGGAGATAAGAAAAATGATAAAAGGAAGAAAGAAATTTTGAAATTGTAATTTTTGAACAGAAAAAAGTAAAAACGATTTAAAAACCGAATAAAAGACTTTTAATAGAATTTTACATGGTCCTTCGAGCCGGAATCATGCGTTGACATTTTTTTGAAAAATTCTTGGCAGTTATGTCAAAATTGAAAAAAAATTATATCGTCTTTCTTCAATTTCACTGCTTATTCAAAAATATTATGTTCAATCCACTGCTAGTTCGTTATAGATCGAAGGACCATGTAAAATTCTATGAAAGTAACGAAGAAAACAGCCCCATTGCAACGAAATGCCTGCTTGGTTGGACAATTCACGGAAAGTGTTCAAAAACAGAAAACGTACTTAATTCTGTTGTTTTACACGTTTGCAACCATAAAGAAGGCATAGAAAACCTTATTAGAGAATCCTTTACGACAGAAAATTTTGGAGTAATGGTAACTAATAGGAAGACAAATCTTGAAGATAGGAGAGCTATTGAACTGTTGGAAAAGAAAACATCAAAAATTAAATATGAAAATAGGTACGAGACAGGACTTTTGTGGAAGTCGGAAAACGTCGTTCTACCAGAAAGCAGAAATAACGCTTTAAGAAGACTTTTTTGCGTAGAGAGAAAGATGGATAAAGACAACGATTACCACGTAAAGTATTGCAACAAAATTCAAGACTATTTAGACAAGGGATACCTACGAAAATTACAGCCTCATGAAACTAAAACGACATCTACAAAACTGTGGTATTTACCACACTTTGCTGTGTTTAATGCAAACAAGCCAAATAAGTTTCGACTTGTTTTTGATGCAGCAGCCAAGAGTTATGGAACCAGCCTTAATGACAACTTGCTTCAAGGTCCTGACTACTTAACATCCTTGCCTGGTGTATTGATGAGATTTCGTCGATGGAAATGGGCCATTTGCGGAGATATTCGTGAGATGTTCCATCAAGTAAACATAATAGAGGAAGACAGGTGTGCTCAGAGAATTCTATGGCGTGACGGCGATAAATCCAAGGATGTAGACGAGTACGAGATGCAGGTTATGACCTTTGGCGCTACGTGCTCTCCATGTTCCGCGCAGTTTGTTAAGAATAAAAACGTAAGAGATATCCCTGAATATTCCCACCTGATGACGTTGAAAAGAATTTTTATGTAGACGATTACCTTGACTCTTGTAAATCTGAAGAAGTTGCAGTAAATAAGGTAGATGAAATCACTAGACTTCATCGAGAAGGGGGATTTGAGGTAGTTGGCTGGATTTCAAACTCCAAGTTAGTCATGAAAAAATTTTCTGAACCGAACAAAGAGCCAAAGGAGGTAAACAAGTCTATAGAGAATCGAGTTCTAGGCGTTTGGTGGAATATGAATACAGATAACTTTACGTTTAAGCTGAAATTTAACAAAGTATCAGAAGAAATAGTAACAGGTCAGAAAATTCCAACGAAACGAGAAGTTCTCAGTCTTGTGATGTCTATTTTCGACCCTCTTGGTTTTTTGACCAACTTGGTAGTCCGAGGAAGAATGATTTTACAGCAAATCTGCAGAACTGGTATTATTTGGGATGACTGTATACCGGCAAGTATTTTCCAGAATTGGATCATATGGCTAGAAGATTTAAAACTAATCCCAAATGAACAAATTCCGAGATGTTATACCCCCTTGTTGCCAGAAGCAAAATCTACAGAAATACACGTGTTCTGTGACGCAAGCGAAGAAGCTTTTGCGTGTGTAGCCTACTTAAGAGTCGTTCTTCAAAATGCCACACAAGTTGTTTTGATTTCTTCTAAAGCCAGAGTATGTCCACTGAAACCACTTTCAATACCCAGACTCGAGTTACAAGCGGCAGTTATGGGAAGCAGGCTGCTTACGACGATTAAAACAGAACTGGAGATAGATATTAAAAGGTGTTATTTATGGTCCGATTCTAAAACTGTTCTACATTGGATAAATGGAGATGGTAGGAATTACAAACAATTTGTCTCTTATCGAGTTGGCGAGATACAGGAACAACCTGAACAATATGTGCCAAGTGAAATGAACAATGCCGATTTATGCACAAGATTTACACTATAAAACTTGACAAAAAGTCCAGGTGGTTTCAAGGTCCAGAGTTTTTAAAAAGCCCAGAAGATCTCTGGCCAAAACCAAGGGTTTGTATTGATGATGATGTCGAAAAAAAAGCAGATGCAGAATTTTTTGGATTGGTGACAGAAACTTTGTACATTATTCCAGATATTAAACGATTTTCAAATTGGAGAAGATTTGTTCGAGCCACAGCATGGGTGTTTAGATATTACAATCTGCTTCTTCATAAAGCTAGAAAAGAGGAAGTATTTTATCCCGAAGAACTGACTTGCCATGAATACGAGAAAGCCGAGGAATACTGCATCAGGGCTGGTCAAAGAGAGAGCTTTAGGAATGAGGTGACAAAGTTAACGAACAAGAGTAAAATAGATAGTACATCACGACTTTTACAGTTACGACCATTTATTGACGAAAAAGGTATAATACGAATGAGTGGAAGATTACATCATGGCGAAAGAATTTGCGATGACGTAAAATCGCCTATTATTTTAGACTCAAAAAGTTATTATACGAAATTAATGATTTTATTTTATCACAAGAACAATTGTCACCAGGGTGTAGAGACTGTACTTAATAACCTACGTCAGCGATTTTAGATTTTAAAAGGAAGATCTGCTGTTAAAACCGCTTTTAAGTCATGTCAGTTCTGCAAAGTTAAGAAAGCAAATCCAGAATCTCCTCTGATGGGACAGTTGCCTTCATGCCGATTAACACCGTATGTACCCCCATTTACACATTGTGAAATTGACTTATTTGGTCCGATGTATGTTACTGTTGGACGGCACAAGGAGAAAAGATGGGGAGCTTTGTTTACTTGCTTGACGATCAGAGCAATTCATCTTGAAGTAGTACATTCTCTCTCTTCGGATAGTACAATAATGGCGGTACACAGAATGATGTCTAGAAGAGGTCCAATCAAAGCCCTCTATTCTGACAATGGAACGAACTTCAAAGGAGCTGCTGAAGAACTAAAAACCTTTTGGAAAAGTATTGACCAAAATGAAGTGACAAGAAAACTTTCTGAACAGGCGATAGAATGGCACTTTATTCCACCTGGTGCTCCAAACATGGGCGGATGCTGGGAGCGGTTAATTGGTTCGGTAAAGAAAGTCCTGCAAAATGTTTTAAAAGAAGAAAGTCCCAAAGATGAAGTACTGTTGACAGTATTTGGTGAGGCTGAGAATGTAGTAAATAACCGACCTATTACTCATGTCTCTGCAGATCCAGATGATGAAGAATGCCTAACTCCAAATCATCTATTAATTGGACAAAAGCGAGGTTCCCTACCCGCTGTTTTTGACGAAACTAATCCCAGAAAGCTGTGGAAAAAGGCCCAGAGACTTGCCGATGATTTCTGGGCAAAATGGGTAAAAGATTATCTGCCGACATTAACTAAGAGAGGAAAATGGACCAAGGACTCCAGTCCTATTAAAGTTGGAGATAAGGTAGTTGTGGTAGAGCCAAACTTTCCTAGAAATAAATGGCCTTTAGGAAAGGTAGAGAGAGTGTTTCCTGGTAAAGACGGTCTTGTTCGTGTGATAGAGGTTCAGACAGCACATGGAGTTTACCGCCGACCAGTGACGAAAGTGTGCAGATTGGATGTCGAGCCAAATGATTGTGAAAAATGACTTTTTACACGATGGGGAGAATGTCGAATATTTTTTGTTGCGTTCTGTGTTATTTATATTTATTTTAACTTTATCTTAGTTACCTTTTGTTTTGTTTACCTTTTAATTACTTTTTACCTGATTTTTTGGTAACTAGGAGATAAGAAAAATGATAAGAGGAAGAAAGAAATTTTGAAATTGTAATTTTTGAACAGAAAAAAGTAAAGACGATTTAAAAACCGAATAAAAGACTTTTAATAGAATTTTACAATAACATTTTAGCTTATGTTAAGGGGCGGTTTTAGTAAAAGAAAAATTAAATAAATTGGATATTTTTATTTTAAAAACTAGTCCTTCTGTGTTACAATATTTATATATCATTTTTTTATGTTTAAATTCTGTTTAAGAGAGAAGTCGTTTATTTTTTATTAGTTTTAAGCTTTAATGTTACATTACACTTGCCATAGAATGATTTTTTGTATTTTTGTAGTTTTTTTAATAAAAAAATATGTTCCGCGCTTTTTATTTTTTTATTGCATTCATATACAGTGAAAAACCTTTTTAAAAACGTACTCAGTGGGCAAGGATGTACTAAGCTTAGTTAAATTTACGCACAGTAATTTTTTTGTATTGTGGACAATGTTGCAATTTTGGATGCAACTTTGCCCAAGCCTTTCTTATTTTTTTTTCTCGTGATTATCGTTAAGTTAGAAATTATAGGCTTTGACTTAATTAACTTGACATTGGAAACAATCATTTGGCTTTTACCGATGTTTTTTTACAAAAATGTTATTAGAAATAAACCACTTGTCAGAGAATGATTTTTTGTATTTTTGTAGTTTTTTTTAATAAAAAAATAAATTTCTCAATTTTTAATTTTTTTATTACATTCCTATACCGTGAAAAACCTTTTTAAAAACGTATACAGCGGGCAAGGATACACATCCTACATCCTAGTTAAAATTTCCTCACAGTAATGTTTTTGTGGGTAGTTGCAATTTTGGATGCAACTTTGCCCACGCCATTGATTATCCAAAGTTAAGGCTGGGATTGTTTTTGGTAAAAATTGGATTGGGGTAAAAACAAGTTTTTTCAAAAACTTTTTTTTTTTCAATTTATTTTTCGTTTTATGAAAAAATAAACTTTTTTTGAAAAAATTTTTATTTGAAGAATACATTTTTTGATTTTTTTTTTATTTTTGTTTCTTGTTTTGTTTTTGAGTTTAATGAACCTAGGCCTGTATGGGAATATATTATTTTGTTGGCAGCAGTTTTTTGTAATGTTTTGTAATTTTAGATTAATTATTATTAATTATCATTAATTATTATTAATTATAAATTATTATTTATTACTATTTTTAATTAATGAACAAGAAAATGTAATGTTTGTTCAAATTAACATATTTATAAAAAAAGTTACGCAGGTCAGGTGACCCATTTTTTTGCAATGAAAAAACGTTTTGATTAAATTGATATTTACATTATTAGTAAACAAATTGTCAAGAAAACAGTGTTTTCCAAAGTCGACTAAAAGCGAATAACGGCGAACCGTGACCTATTAACCTATTCGCTGCGTGCGGATCCTTGACACGGCCGTCACGACTTTCCGAAAGTGTGCATGCAATAGACACTTAGTTTCTAGCGTTCAAGTCGTTTGTGCTTGGGGGGGGGGGCAAAACATTTTTTCCCTAAATCTCGAAAATAATGAAAATTGCGCTGCAGGAGAAAATTTTTTCATTTTTTTTTTTACTTCTGTTAATTTCAGGCCTTTTTTTAATTTAATGTAGTAAAACTCAAGTTTTAAAAATTCAAATAAAAAAAATAAGAAAGCCCTAGCACCACAGGTAAAAAGTTTTACAACTGTACTGGTCTCTTTAAATTTAAAAACAGTGGTATAAGTTCTAGCGCCGTAGGTGAAAATATTGACAAATTTCAAGCTTAGGTTTTATAAACTCCATTAAAAAAGAACGTATAAAAGCTATAGCATATTTGAATTTTAGAAGTATTACTATTTAAAGTTTATATGTAAGAAAACTCTAGCGCCGCAGGCGAATTTTTTTACTAATTTGATGCTGTAGGGTCCACTTGGAAAAGAGCCTGCCTATTTGCTTCGCTTTGTGCCCTTATCTTTCTGAGGGAGCAAAAAGCTATAGCGCCGCAGGCAGGCGATTTTTAAAAAAACATTTAATTTAAATTTGGAATTTTTTTAAAGTTTAAATGCAAGAAAACTATAGAGCCGCAGGCGAAAATTTTTACGAATTTAAATCTGTATGCCCTTATCGTTCTGGGGGAGTAAAAAAGCTATAGCGCCTCAGGCGAATTTCTTTAGAAATGTTATAGTCTATTTTAATTTTAAAAGTGTATTTAAAGTTTAAATGCAAAAAAAGTAGCGCCGCAGGCGAAATTTTTTACGAATTTGAAAGTGTATGGTCGACTTGGAAAAGAGCCTGCATATTTGCTTCGCTTTGTGTCCTTATCGTTCTGGGGGAGTAAAAATAAAGTATAAACTATTTATTATAAACCGAAAGAAACTATCAACGCCGGTCCCCCCTTAAACCCCGGCCCGGAGAAGCTTCAAAAAATGTTAGATTTTGGTATAAAATTTTAGGATTTCGGGGGGGGGGGGGGGGTATTCGTTTTTTTAGCGAGTTCCAGAAATATTAAACGAAAATATATGTATAGTTTCTCTAACTCTCCCCTCATAAAAATTATAGCGTCGAATATATTGTAAAACTGGACTATTTTTTTTGTCTTTGTCTTTGGATTTAGCATTAACAATTTGTAAGAAAACTATAATATTTTCCACCTGTTTCCTCTTTTGCCCCCCTATGCCACCCACACATTTCTATATTTTCCTTAAATGTTTCTCATATTTTTTATCCATCAAAAAAGTTTTACATTTTTTTTATTTTTTTTAAATGCATTTTTGAGATTTATAATAAAATACCTTTCATATGACACCCGATAGGTTACCAAAAAAAAAATTGTCAAAATTTAGTTTTTGACTTCCGATTTCAGTTTTTATAAAACCCCTGAAAAGTAATTCAAGTTATAACATTTTTAAAACTGAATAAATAAAAGGAGAAAGCAAAAGTTACCATTCCTGGATTTTCGGCATCAACATCGGAGCTTATAGCATAAAAATATCTGTAAGGTTTACCTAAAAAACAATAATAAATAATTATAAATTATAATTGACCGGTATGCGATATATTGTAATATGTATAATGCGGTATATTGTATATGATATGATATACTGTTAATAAATATAGCATAGAAATTTTCTTGGGATGAATATATCGCATTATACAGTGAAGTATGGATTTTAGAGAAAAACTTTGAATACAAAAACTATATAGTTTTTAAAAAGGCATATTCTAAAAATATTTAAAATATACAGGGTAGGTAATATCTGAGTTAGTTTTCTTAAATTTATATATATATATATATATATATATATATATATATATATATATATATATCTTCAATTTTATATATATATATATATCTTTTATTATACGTACGGCTTTTAAAACAGATAATACTTTACGTCAAATTCTTACAAAAACTAAGCCTTTTAATGCAAATATAAATTCTAAAAACAGCGTTTATTGCATTCCCTGTCAATGCGGGAAATTTTATGTCGGTGAATCTGGTAGGCCTTTACCTGTCCGTCTGACAGAACATAAAGTTAACTGTCAAAAAAAAAATATTTTCTTCAAAATTAGTTGATCACTCATTTAATAATTGTCACCATTTTTTATTTGATAATACAAAAATTTTAACTAAAGAGCCTATCACAGAAATACGAAAGCTAAAAGAATCAATTTTCATAAAATTATGCAGAGATAACTGTATTAGCGAATGCTCTTCATCTTTATCTAATATTTGGACACCAATACTTAATGATGAAGTATTACGCGGTAACTTAACTTTGCCCTCTTTTCAATAAAAGTTTTTTCCAAATTAACTTCTCTACACGTTTTCAACAAAAACGCCTTTTCCAAATTAATTTCTCTACACCTTTTTTATTGTTACAGGTGTCTTTGTTTCAATTACCTCGAAATGACATATTTTGACATTTGTCATATTTTGATTGATAAAGCCAAATATTGCACAAATTCTTTCAAAACTAATAATTTTCTTTGAAAACGGGATCAGATTAGATCCCGAAACGTTAGAAGTTAACTTTTATTCAGTTTTTCGTTCTTTTTTAATTATTTTAACGATTTATCAAGAATTTTATTGAAAATTCTCTATTTAGGCAAAATTTTTAAACTTTGGTAAGGTATTGACTAATAATATTTTTTAGGTAAAGAAGATATAGCAGATAAGTATTATTTTAAACGCAATACCTTACCAGCGCATCTAGAAATAAGATAAGAACATTTTTATTTTATTTTTTGTTTTAGATTTTTACGATATAAATAGTCATTGAGGCGAAATGGCTCAAATTAATAATACTATAAATCTTTTATTATGTTATCTTATTTGTCATAAAAATGCCTTTATTTTGATATCATTTTATACAGTGCGGTTCATAAGTCGCCCCCTTCTTAACTTCGAATTTCAATTTGGAACAAGTAAATAACTATCCTATAAAAAAACTCGGATACAAAATAAATTAATAATTGAAACAAAACTTATCCGTTAAATACGTCTATCTGCATATGCAGATATATTTTTAATTCGTATCAATCTGTGAAAAGTTTAGTTAGTGTGTCAAATTTAATTTTTTTCTTTAGGAATCTTATGTAAAAAACTTTTCTACATAATAATTCAAAAGAAAAAAAAAATAAATTTGACACACTAACTGGTCTTTTTTATACAGGGTATATAAAGAGTGAAAATTGAAGCAAAAAAAATCGATATAATATAATAGTATATAAGATTATCATAAAGTAAATTATTAAAAGGAAATTGTATACACATTATACGATTTTCAATGAATAAGATGCTCTGCCGAGATGCTTTAGACCACGGACAGATTTTTTTCTATTTGTTTAATCTGAAATGTCTGTTTTAATCTGTGATTGTTTCCATTACTGATCTTAAATCCTAAATTTTTTCTAGGGTATCAAGCCTATTTGTAACTTTTAAAATATTTTCAGGGATAGGGGTTCGTGTTATACATAATTCTAAACCTTGTAAAATTCTCTGTTTTACTGGTTTAAAACTTCTTCTGGGTTTTAAAATTGGGTTTAAAATGAAAATTTTCGTCAAAATTTTTTCAAAAAGGCCAAACAGTTTTTGATAAATGATGCAAAAAGTACATTATAAATGTTAAACTAATTTTAAATGAAATAAATAAAAATTTCCAGAAATAAATCTCAAAAAAAATGCAAAAAAATTTAAAAAGTTGGTCCATTTATCATGTCAATCTTTAATATTTTAACAAGCCGTGAAGATATATAATGCTACCCATTCCATCAAATATTACACAGCCCACAAAAAAAAAATCTGCTACCCGAGCTAAACCACCATACCGATACGTTTTTGAGGTAGCTGAATCCGAATCCTGGTCAGTTATTAGGTCAGGATCAAGATCAAGTCAAGGTCAAAACCATAGAATAGGTAAAAAATAAAGTCCAAACCCGAGCTAAGCCACCATACCTATAGGTTTTTGAGGTCGCTGAATCCGAATCCGGGGTCAGTTTAAACCCATCAGGACAGGATCAAGGTCAAGTGAAGGTCATAATTAAAAAAAAACATTGAATCAGTGTGAACCACTTATCTAAGACGTTTCTGGGGTCATTAAATCCGAATCCAGAGTCATTTTCACCCCATCAGGTATACATTGTAACGATTCAGAAATATACAATGTAACGATTCAGAAATTGTAACAAAACTCTATTTGGACAAATTTGTTTGACCCTGATGCTCGACCCTGGATTCGGATTCAGCGTCCTCAAAAAACCTATTTATTGTTTTTTTTCTCATTTTGACCTTGACTTGAGCTTGATCCTGACTTGATGTGGTCAAATTGACCTCGGATTCGGATTCAGGGACCCTAAAAACGTCTGAGTAGGTTTTCTCCGATCCAATGGTTTTTTCCTCATTTTGACCTTGACTTGACCTTGATCCTGACCTAATGGGTCAAACTGACCCTGCATTCGGATTCAGTGACCTCAAAAACTTATAGGTATGGTGGTTTAGCTCGGGTAGCAGATTTTTTTTGTGGGTCTGTTATTCACACACCCCGGTTTGGAAACGATTTTTAGCCCAACTTTCATATAACCCAAGTTTTTTTTTCATATTTTAATTATTTAGAGCTTCAATATCTTTTTAAGACCAATTTTTAAAAAATCTGTTGAAGCGTTTTTGAGAAAAACGATTTTCATTTGTTTTAACAAAAAAATATGTCATATTTAATTTTTTTTTATATTCAGATATTACGTCAAAAAGTGAGACAAGTTTCTATGAACGATTGTGTTAAATGGCTTTTTAGGGGAGCTAGAAGATGTTTAAGGGACATTTTTAGAATATTATTCACTTCATAACTCGGGAACGGTTTAACTTATTGACTTGAAATTTTTACTGTAGTATGCAACCAATAAACTATCATTTTCGAAATAAAAAAATTAATATTTAACCAGGGGTGGACTTACAGTTTTACATATAAATTATAACGTACCATTATCTACGCCCCTGGTCAAAAACTTAATTTTAATAAAACTTTCAATGCTTACATTCGTTTATAGTTTAGTAAAAATTTCATGTTAATAAGTTAAACTGTTACTGAGATATGAAGTGATAAATATTCTAAAAATACCCTTTAAAAGTACGCTAGCTCCCTTAAAAAGCTATTTAAACATCTATAATTTTTTTTCTCACTTTTTGACATAAAATCTGAATATCTAAAATAATTTTTAAATATATCATATTTTTTTTTTTGTTAAAACCAATGAAAATCGTTTTTCTCAAAAACGCATCAATAGATTTTTTTAAATTTGGTCTTAAAAAGATGCCAAAGCTCTAAATAATAAAATAATGAAAAAAAAAACTTGGGTTATATGAAAGTTGAAATAATTTTTTTAAGCTCTTTTTAAAAAACGAAAAATAAAAAAATATATTTTTCAAAAAAAAAATTAAAAAATATATATTTTCTTTTTGTGAAAAAATGATAAAAAAATTATTTGAAAATTATATTTTATTATTTTTTAAAAAGTTTAACCCCCATAACCCCATAACTTTTTTGTTTTTGGGGAAATTGGTAGAATTGATCCTTATAATAAAAGTAATTTTTGCTTAAAAAGTTACGTTAATAGGAATTTTCTTTCTTTCTTTTCGATTTTTTTTTTAAATTTAACCCCCCATAGCTTTTTTGTTTTTGGGGGATTGCTTTCAAAAACAATAGAGATCTTCCCCTCGTACTTTTATGCGAGCATGTTAAGCAGTATGATTTACACAAAAAAAAATCTTGAAACTTTTTTTTATTTTTTTTTTAGTAAAATTTAGCAAAAGCTTCCTAGGTATTATCTACTAAATTTAAATTAAAAGTTACATCTCCGAAATTGTAATTTAGTCTGTTTTTTTTTGTGTGTGTAGTTGTGGCCAAAGAATATGCATATGCATCTGTATGAGTGGCGGCCCTAGACCCCTAGGAAAAAATATATATGACATGAGCCTCTTAAATTTTACTTTATAAATTATATATACAGAGCGGTCCAAAAGTCACCCCCCCCCCCCCCTCTTAACTTTTGAACCAGTTGAGATATCGACTTCAAATTTGGAACTTTTAAATAAGACAACTTAAACTATCTTTTAGCATATATTTAATACTTTTAGCTCTTAAAATGTGGGCAGGGGGGCATGGGGGCATATTTTTTTAAATGGAAAGGGGGATTGTGTAATGCATCATTTTAAAGCTTATAAAATTCTCCATTAAACTTTATATTTTTAAATTTAAAAAAAAAAATTGGGTTTAAAATGGGGTTGAAAATGGGTATTAATGTCAAAATTCCTCTAAAAAAAAAAACAAATAATTTTTAAAAAATGCCTAATTTCATCATAAAAAATGTTAATTATACTTTTAAACTAATTTTAGTTAACATAAATAAAAATTTATAAAAAAAAAACTTAAAAAATCGAATGTTTTAGCACAAAAAATTGAAAAATCAAAACCTTAAAAAACATTTTTAAAAAATTTAAAAGTGTTAGTTTGAATAGAGAATTTTATAAGCTTTAAAATGATGTATCACACGACCCCCCTTTCCATTTAAAAAAATGTCCCCCCATGCCCCCTGCCCACATTTTAAGAGCTGAAAATATCAAATATATGCTAAAAGATATTTTAAGTTGTCTTATTTAAGAGTTCTAAATTTGAAGTCGATATCTCAACTCGTTCAAAAGTCACCCCCCCCCCCTTTTTTTAACTTTTGAACGAGTTGAGATATCGGCTTCAAATTTAGAACTCTTAAATAACACAACTTAAACTATCTTTTAGCATATAAGCTCTAAGTCTTATAGATTTGCCTCACCAGGCCTCTAAACTTGGCAATAATTGTATATATTTTTTGATATCTCATTAACGAAATAGATATTGAGATGGTACTTCCACCAAAATACATAATAATTCATTCTTTATTTTAATTTCAGTTCCGTCCGATAAAGGGGTTTAACATTTGACCAGTGGTATCCTAAGTTTATATTTTATTTAAATAGTTGCATTTTTTACGTACGCTACTGCTTAAATAGTAAAGATAGATTTAGGGCTTTTTCACTTATACAGTGGGGTATAATACTTCAGTAATAATCTAGAAATGATTTATTAATAAAAAAAATTTAATACGCAAAAAATTTTGTAAGGAAATAGACAAAAAAAATTGAAAATATCAATTTATTTATGGTATAATAAAATAGCTGTTACCTTACTGATCAAAAGTCTCCATAGACACGAAACTCTAAGTACAATCGTTTTTTTGCTAGAACTCATTAATATTGAAAACTAGTAGTTTTTTTTATATATAACTTTTGAACAAGAAATAATGTTGAGATGGTTACTGAAACATAAATTCTTAAAATAACCTATATTTTATTTTTATATCAGTGGCGTTCCCAAAATTGGTAATTTTTTGTTATAGATTAGCTTCAAAATTGAAACGAAATTGCTCAGTTCAAGCATTAGTTACTTAAAAAAATGTTCTTTAGTTTAATTTAAATAGTGAAGTTAAAAAAAATACATATTTCAGATTCATTTTCTGAGTACGCTAATATCTTTTTTATCGAATGGGATGGTCTTACAATAAAAACTGATCCTCATTGGGTTTTGTCATCTGTAGTATTTTATTAACATAAATAACTTAGTATTATATTTCTTAAAAACTAAAACATTATTAGGGGCTGTTCATAAAGTATGTCACGCAAATCCACCAAAATTTATACATTTCATACCCCGTTTCTCGCTTTATTAAAGGCTGTAGAGATTTCATATTTTGGCTACCCCCCTAACAACCCCCTATTTGGGGGGTAACCAAAATATGAAATCCCTACAGGCTTTAATAATGCGAGAAACAGGGTATGTATTGCGTGACATACTTTATGGACAGCCCCTTAATATATTATTTGTAAGTTAAATTTTTTGGAATACAGTAACATGACAAGGGCAATTTCGGGTTAACGGATTATTGCATAAAACCATTTACCTAAGTGCCAGTGAATTTATTATCTTTTTACAAGAAATAGGGTTTTAGAATAAGTATGTTCAAAAAGGCATCAGATCAGTTTATTTATGCTTTTGAATTTCGACTTGGACTATTTAATAGTGTCCTCAAAAGTGTTTAAAAGACTTTTTAAATATAAGGGTGAATTACAGACTTAAAAGTCATGCTTTATTTGGTCGTATTTTTGGGTAAGCTCCAAAAACAGATATTAAAGGTAATAAAATTGTTGTCGGCAAAAGTATATGATGTTTAAAAAGGGATTATCCTCTTGGGTAGATAAATCTAAACTAATAATAGTTATGTATGTAGTCACATGTGAGAAGTATACAAGTTCAAACAGTACCGGCTTAAGTAACAAGGCGACCCAGTAACTTCACAGGAGTTATTTTATTTTTTTAATTTTTAATTTAACTTTAATCTTAATAACTTAAAATTAAAAAAAATCGCCTGTGGCATGTTTTATAGGAGCTCTTACCTGCTCATCAGATTATGCCAGATGTTGCATGCAGTAACCCGCTATCTGTAAATGTAATGTAGGTATTTTGTAATCTTGGACCTTGGACCACTTGAAATTCATTTCTAAAAAATTAAATATTTAATTTTGTAGAGATGAATTTTTAGTGGCTTAAGGTCCAAGATTACAAAACAAACATTAAAAAGTCGAAATTCAAAAGAATAAATAAACTGATCTAATGCCTTTTTGAGCATACTTATTCTAAAACCCTATTTCTTGTAAAAAGGTAATAAATTCACTGGCACTTAGGTAAATGGTTTTATGCAATAATCCGTTAACCCAAAATTGCACTTGTCATGTTACTGTATTCCAAAAAATATAACTTAAAAAAATATATTAATAATGTTTTACTTTTTAAGTAATATATTACTACGTATATATTCATTTTAATAAAATACTACAGATGACAAAACCCAATGCGGATCAGTTGCTGTGTAGGACCATCCCATATAAAATATATCAGTAGCGTACTCAGAAAATGAAATTGATTTTTTTTTTAACTTCACTAATTAAATTAAACTAAATAACATCTTTTTTAAGTAACTAACACGTGATCTGAGCAGTGTCGTATCAATTTTGCAGCTAATCTATAACAAAAAAATACCAATTTTGGGTATGCCACTGATATAAAAATATGGTAGGAGTATACAGCCCAGTCCATTACCTCCAAAAAAATAACAGCGAAGGGGTCAATACCGGACTTTACTTTGCATGGGCTTTAAAGCGAAAACCATTACCGCGCATAATTATTTTCATTTTTTTTTAAGGAAAAAAGATTAAATAAAAAAAAATAAATATTTTGCAGAAAACAATCAAACAGTTCTAACTGATATAGCTGCTGGGTCAGGGTTGTGGGCATGACTAGTTTCCTTTAAAACATTTCCGTCCGAAGTATTCAAACGCCCCTTGAAACCAAGCACGTCGTAATTTAAGCACTTACAATTGTTTATATACAGCCAGGTCTTTGCTACTAAAACTTTTCATTATTTCGATAAATATAAATAAATCCAAACCAATCAATCTTATAAATAAATACAAACCAAAACCAAAACTAACCAAACCAAACTGCCATCAATCCCACGGAATTATTATTATATATTTTATGTAAGGGTATTTACATAAAATAAAAATAAAGTATAAAAAGTTCGCGGTAATGGACTGCATGGTAATGGCCTTCGGGGTATATGCCTTCGCGGTAAAGGACATGCACGGTAATGGCTTGTCGCGGTAATGGCGATAGCGGTAATATATTAATAAATCATTTCAAGATTGTTACCGAAGTATTGTATCCTGTATAAGTGAAAAAGCCCTAAATCTATCTTTACTGTTTAAGCAGTGGCGTACGTAAAAAATGCAACTTTTTAAATAAAATATAAACTTAGGATACCACTGGTCAAATTTTGTAAAGAAAAGGTTAGCAACGTTGTTTACAACTTAACACTTTCAGAAAAGTCATTGGCATCCAAGAAAATACATAAAAATTATATTAAAAAAAATTAAAAACCTTTTTCGGACGACACTTATCTTAAAAATAAAGAATGAATTATTCCCATGTCAATATATTTTTCGTTAATGAGTTATATCAAAAAATATATTCAATTATTGCCAAGTTAAGAGGCCTTGGGAGGCAAATCTATAAGACTTAGAGCTTTGTACCCATGAACACTATTTATCGGAAGGTTAAGTTCTATAACATATTAAAATTTTATCAAATTTAACAGGGGGCCAGAACCCATAAGGTTTATGCATGGTCCTTTCGCGAAGCCGTTAAGTGAAGCGGACACTCCCTAGAAACTGGTTCGAAAGTCAGTATAAGCAGGTGGTTCCCTCTAATACTAGCCCCCATAAGTTCTGGCCTTAGGGGATGCTTGATTAAGAGAATAGTACGAGGTTAAACAAACATGTAATGTAATTTAATGTGAAACATTTTAAAGCTTATTAAATTCTCTTTTAGGCTATATATTTTTTTTTTTTAAGAAAATATTCAATTTGCAGAATCTTCACCAAAAAAAATTTACAGCTACATAAAAAGGTCCCTTAATACTAATGTTGACCTTATATCGCTAAAAGATGATGAAGGTGAGATGATGTCATCACAAAAAACGGCAGAAATTTTTGCAACTTACTTCGAGAACGTTTTCACGAGAGAGCCGAAGGGTCCATTACCAGATAAACCCAGAGACAAGTACTCAGAGGCTTCTATCTCGGACATAGATTTTACAGCAGAAAACGTAAAAGAGGCAATTCTGTCACTAAGAAAAGAGGCCAACCCTGGAGCAGATGGCATACCAGCTCCCTTTTTACAAAAGTGTGTAGAAGTTATCACTAGCTATGTCAAGAAGCATCGCTGAAGGCACAATTCCGGAAATACGGAAAAACTACATACATAGTACCAATACATAAGAAAATGAATAAACACCGACCTGAAAATTATGGCCCCGTCAGTCTAACCAGCAACCTTAGTAAAGTCATGGAAAAAATTATTGTTAGGCAGCTCACAGACTTTTTTCTCCAGAACAATATAATTCCATCGACTCAGCATGGCTTTTTACCTAGGCGTTCGGTCGAAACAAACTTACTCCAGTGCGTCAATGCATGGACTACAGAAAACGACTTGGGACAACCAACAGATGTGGTTTATCTGGATTTTGTAAAAGCTTTCGACAAAGAACCCCACAAGAGGCTGCTGTTTAAACTGGAGTACTTTGGAGTCTTGGAAAAGATACTGAAATGGTTGTGGGAGTTTTTAAGAAACCGGAAGTTTAAGGTGAAAGTCAATGGAGTATTCTCTGATATTCGGCTAATAATTAGTGGGGTTATTCAGGGCTCGGTGATTGGTCCGTTGCTGTTCCTTGTGTACCTAGCAGACTTACCTGATAACATTTTGAACATTATCCTTTTCTTCGCTGATGATGCCAAGCTCTTCTGTAACCCTCTTCTAAGAGCCGCTGAGTTTGCACAGGACTTGGAAACCGTGGTGAGATGGGCTCGATTATGGTTAATGTCACTAAACATAAACAAATGTACAATCTTACACCTGGGGTCAAAAAATCCAAAGATTCCATTCAGACTCAATGGAGAAGTTATCCGCGAAGTCGAAAACCAAAAAGATCTTGGCGTAGTAATTTCGGCGGATTTAAAATGGGAGGTACATATAAACAAAATTGTGAAAAAAGCCAATTCTATGACGTACTTAATCAGAAAAGCTTTTCAAGACCAGTCAGCTCCCAACATTGTCCGGCTTTATAAAACATATATACGTCCGATTTTGGAATACCCAGAAAGTGTCTGGAATCCTTACTACGCCAAGGACATTGATCTCCTGGAAAAAATACAGAGGCGGATAACCAAGATTCCACCGGAACTAACAGATCTCCCATATCCTGAGCGTCTCAAACGTATGAATCTTACCACCCTAAACGAGAGGAGAATGAGGGGGGAATTAATACAAACATACAAGCTGTTAAGTAACTATTATACCATTGACCTTCGCATTTTTCTGCTCAACAACAATACTACCAATTTAAGAGGACATGGAAAGAAAATTCACAAAGAGAGATGCTCAAGATTACCGAGGAAAAATTTTTTAACTAATAGGGTTGTGTATAGCTGGAACAGTCTGGAAGAAGATACGGTGATGTCATTAAATGTAAACCAGTTTAAAAAAAGACTGGACAGAGAATTAGGACTGTTAAGAGAACAATGGGTCCATTAGCTAGTACTTTTAGTTTTAATTTAGTTAAAATCTTAACTGTGATAGTATGTGATATTTATTCTTCGTTCTATTATTTAAATATTTTTTTTTTTTACATATATTATAAATTTATATTTAAGATAAAAACCAGTTATCATCGGCTTAGTTGCCGCTCACTGAGTTCGAATAATAATAATAATAATAATAATAATAATAATAATAATAATAATAATAATAATAATAATAATAATAATAATAATAATAATAATAATAATATAAATAATAATAATAATAATAATAATAAAACAAATTCCTGGTGAACATAATTTAGAAGATTTGCAAAAAACAGTAATACTGGAAACGGCTCACATTATTAGAAGAACGATATAAGAATTATTATTTGAAAAACCTAAAGATTGTGGTTCAATCTTGGTGATTCATCTACTTAAGTTAGAAATAAAATTACGCTATTACAATTTATATTAAAGAAGATAAAAGAATTTTTATAATTTTTACTGTCAAATTTAAATATGTCAGAAGATAATTATATGAAAAATTGGAATATAGCTAATTTGGACACATCTTCAGATGAAGACTACTTACCATTGAGGTATCCAAATGGTAGTCATGCAAATCATTTAGAAAAAAATGCAGGAACTTGGATAATAGGTACACAGGACGTCTTGGAAGCTGGCTCATCAAATAATTATCATTATACAAGGCGAGATTCACCCATTTATATGGATAAAAATGTTAAAAAAAAAACAAAACAATCCCTGAAAAACGTGTTAGTAATAACATTGTTAATTTAACAGACATAAATACCAGAGATATAAGCCACAACAACACATTAGATCAGAGTTGTATTCTTCTTGATGATTTGCAAATCCCAATTTTAGGAGGGACTGCTATCATCAGTAGAAAAAAATCAAAACGTATTAAATGGACAAATGAATTAAATAAAGATGTTATGAGGTCCTTTTATTACGTTAGCAAATGTGATTATAATGCGCCGACTGGATGGAGATCATTACTTCTTACTGAATTTGGTAAATTAAACCCTGAAATTAAATTAACGCCGCAAAATATTGCTGATAGAAAAAATATAATTATAAAAAAAGGATACCTTACCCAAATGGAAATTATTATTATTAGAAGAGAAATTGGGTCAAAACTATCAGTGGAGAGAGAGGAAGAAGTAATTTTTGTAAATGAACCTGAAATTAACATATCTGAAACACCACGAGATGATGATCTTGCCCAGATTTTTCTTAGCAACCTACGATTTTTTGAAACAATTGATCCTTTAAAAAGGCCCACGCTACCAAAATTGATATTTAAACCATCAACAAATAATATTATTAGAAAAATGAATGTAATATTGCAAGAATACTTGGGAGATACTGAAGATGTATGCCAATTACACACAGGTATTTATGTAGCAGCAAAAACAACTTTAGAAATAAATGGTCAAAAAATAATTTTCAACAACCGACCTAAAATACAAGTTAATGTAACAGAACCAGCTTGGAGAAAACGTTTAATTGTAGAAATTGATAAATATAAATCGCAGGCAGATTTTATAGGAGAATATTTAAAAGGTACAAGATCAAACAAAATTAGACGAAAAATGTCAATGTTATGTGAACAACATAATTTGCAAGAAAATTCATCTCAAATAAATCAACAGCTTACAGAAATAAGAGATTAATATAGGCAAAAATCTAAAGCAAAGGGAACAAGGCTTAAAAGATACAACGTTACAACAAAAAGAATAGAACAAAATAAGCTTTTTTCCAAAAACCAAAGGCAGTTTTTTAAGAATTTAAATAACGATGGAAATATTAACATTCAAAATATTCCACAAGATATAGACCAAAAGTTTACTGAATTTTGGAAAGGTATCTGGAGTGAACAAATAGATGCTGATCTAAGTATGCCATGGCTAGAACAGATTGAACAAAATTTTGCTTTATATGAAGATATGGAAAATCCTAATGTTAAGGAAGAAGATATCAATGCAGTACTAAGGAATGCCAAAAATTGGAAATCTCCTGGTTCGGACAACATTCAAAATTTCTGGTTAAAATATTTTCCTGCTACTCATAAAACTTTAGCTAGATGCTTTAATAAAATTCTTGAAGACCCTACGACATTTCCCGAATTTTTATCGACTGGTACTACCCATTTAATATACAAAAAAGGAGAAATAACTGATCCACGTAACTATCGTCCAATTACATGCTTATCTGTTATATATAAACTATTGTCTTCATTAGTAAATTACTATGTTTGGACTTGCACATTCTATGACAACTTGGAAAACTGAACTTAAAATAAATAATAGGGCTATTGAAAAAATTAATATAAATAGAGGAATATTTCAAGGAGATTCTTATAGTCCTACATGGTTCTGCCTTGCACTTAATCCGCTATCCTCTCTATTGAATTCTTTAAATATAGGATATAAAATAACGATGAATGTTCCTAATAAAATAAATCACATGCTTTATATGGATGACATCAAGTTATTTGCAGAAACCAAAGATCAGTTGTCTAGGCTAATTAATACCACTAAAGTATTTAGTGATACTATAAAGATGCAGTTTGGGTTAGATAAGTGTGCAATTGTCCAGGTGAATAAAGGAAAAGTTCTCAATACTGAAGAGGTTTTACTTAATATTCAAGAACTTCCCAAGGATGAGTCTTAGAAATATTTGGGTTTTAAGCAACAGTTGGGATTTAGACATACGGACATTAAAAAAGAATTGACAGAAAAGTATAAAACAAGACTTACAAAGTTACTTAATACAAAGCTTTCTTCGAAAAACCTAATTTCTGCTATAAATGCATGGGCTGTACCAGCGCTTACATATTCCTTTGGCGTAATTAAATGGAGTTCCACTGATTTAGACGAGATAGATAGATTGACAAGGCGAATGCTTACTAAATTTCGTATTCTTCATCCAAATTCGGCAGTTGAACGTCTCTATCTATCTCGAAAAGAGGGAGGTAGAGGTCTTATAAATATTGCTCAACTTTGCAAAACACAAGTTCTATCTTTAAGAGAATATTTTTTTAATCAAGAAAATCCTATCTTAGATCAAATTAAAAGTATTGATAACAAGGCTACTCCCTTAAATTTATCCGATCAACAATATTTAATAACATGTGAAACAACAAGAGAAAGAATGGAAAAATGGGGAAATAAAGAGATATCTATCTCAAATCAAAAAGGAAAATATCGATCAAAAAATTTCCTTTTCTTATTTAAAAACTGGTTTGTTATATCCTGAAACCGAGGGCTTCATATCAGCGGTTCAAGATAAGGTAATGCGAACAAAAAATTATGATAGACATATCCTAAGAAATCCTGTAGTAGATAGATGCCGCAAATGTAATTCTGTTGGAGAAACAATTGAACATGTCACAGGTAGTTGTCCTAATTTAGCCAACGACGCATATTTGGGAAGACATAATAAAATGGCTGGAATTGTTCACCAAGCAATTGCTCACAAAAATCAATTAATTAATATCAAAGTTCCTTATTATAAATATACTCCTGAAGCTGTTTTAGAAAATCAAGACTTGGTACTGTATTGGGATAGGCCAATAATCACCGATAGAACTATTAATCACAACGGACCTGATATAGTACTAATCGATAAAAAAGAAAAAACTGGAATTATAATTGATTTTGCTGTACCTCTTACTTGTAATTTAACTAAATCTGAAACAACTAAAATTGAAAAATATCAAAATCTTAAAATTGAATTAAAAAGAATGTGGAATTTAAAAGATGTCAAAATTTTAGCAATAGTCATGTCAGTAGAGGGTGTAGTGACGAAAAATTTTTCAAAGAATTTAGAATCCCTATCTTTACCAAGAGGATTATACATTCAAATTCAAAAATCTGTGATTCTAGATACATGCAGAATAATAAGAAAATTTTTATCTCTGGAATAAGAAGGAAGAACATCAAATTCCATCGGATTAGTGGGCTATGATGAATTTCATTTCCATCAACCGAATTCAAACTAAAATTATCACGTTATTAGTTTGTCATATATTTCCAGCTTTGGCTGAGACTCTGGATACATAATTGAATAATAATAATAATAACAATAATAATAATAATAATAATAATAATAATAATAATAATAATAATAATAATAATAATAATAATAATAATTTTTTTGCTAAAAAAATGCGATTTGCTTAGATTTTTTTGTTGAAATTTTGATTTATATTTTATAAAATTAGTTTAAAGGTATAATTTACGTTTTTGTATCTCAAAATTAATCTTTAACCAATTTTCTTTTAATTTTTTTAAAGAAATTTTAAAATTTTAAAATTTTAAAATTCCCATTTTAACTTTATAGTCGAATAAAGAAAAAAAACCCCATGCATCCATTGTGCTCCCTAAACATATTAAATATATATACAGGGTGTATTTGAAATAGCTTAGAAAATTTGAACATGATAAAATATGACAAAAAGTTCCTATAAACATATGTATAAAAATGCGTCATAAGGGAGCTACGCCCCTTTGAAATTGGCTATTTAATAACTCAGGATCTCTTTGAGATATGTTAACGAGGTTTTGCACGTGAATTAATCCTAATAATGCCCATCTTTCTATGTCATTTTCACGTACTTATTTAAACCAGGGGTGTGCGAAACGGGGGGGCCTTATCAGTTATTTGTCCTAAACTTTTTTGCAATTTTATTTTTGAAATATGATTCCTCAGGTCAAAATACATAAAAAAGGTACTCTTGTTGTAATACTGTAGGATTAACCGTTTTCGAGAAAAATTAATTTGAAGGTGAAATTTCACGGTTCGAGGACGAAAAATTAAATACTAAAATGTCGAAAACCAAAATTTTAATGATGCAATTTTATTCTAAATCAAAAACTAAGAAAAAAAGTTTCCATACATGTAGGTCGAAAAAAACGCTTTTAAAGCTACCATAGCCCTTTAAAAATGGTGCATATTTAGGAGACCATAGCTCCATTACGATTGATTTTTGGAAGTACCTGTATATGAGGTTTTTTTCTTAGTTTTTAATGTACATTCGCCCTGCCTCATTTGGTTTTCAACATTTTAGTATTTAATTTTTCGTCCTCGAACCGTGGAATTTCACCTTCAAATTAATTTTTCTCGAAAACGGTTAACTACAGTATTACAATAAGAGTACCTTTTTTATGTATTTTGACCTGAGGAATCATATTTCAAAAATAAAATTGCAAAAAAGTTACACAGAAAAAAGTTTGGGACAAAAAAACTGATAATCAAACGGGGGGGGGGGGCGTTTCGCACACCCCTGGTTGAAATAAGTACATGAAAATAACACATAAAAACGGGCCTTGGTAGGATTAGTTGACGTGCAAAACCTCGTTGATATATCTCAAAGGGTTCCTGAGTTATTAAATAAAAACCGATTTTTTTAGCCACTTTCAAAGGGGCGTAGCTCCCTTATGACGCATTTTTAGATATATGTTTATAGGAACTTTTTGTCATATTTTATGATGTAGAATCATCTGTTAAAATTTCCGACGCTATTTCAAATACACCGTGTATTTAATATGTTTAGGGAGCACAATGAATACACAATGGATACACAATGATACAATGTATATCGTCGGCTTACAAGTAAAGAGCACTAAGTCCAAGAACATAGTTTTGAGATATTGACAAATTTAACTTTCATTGTTGTTTTTTAATTTTTGTAATAATTGTTTTTGGAAAAAAATTACCGCAAATTGCAATGACATGTTTGGACATAATAATGTCCCATTTGCAACTAAATAAAGAAAAATTGAAGTAGTTTAATTCAACCAAATTTGAAAAAATACATGGACTTAGTGCCTTTTACTTGTAGGCCCACGACGTCGGCTTACAAGTAAAGAGCACTAAGTCAATAAAATAATATAAAAACAGCTATTTAAAATTAAAACCCTTCTATTAATTAAACGTAATGTATAACTATAAAGTAGAAAACAAGATGTTTACATAAATTTTCAAAAAATTGTTTTTTAAAAGAAGGGTTCGGACTTTCTGATTGTTTAAAGAACGTTTCCAAAATTAATAATAATAATAATTAATTAGTATTAATTATATGAAACTGCTTACTATGCCAGAACCAAGACAGTTTTCAGAGTCCATCGGCTGTAACGTCAAAGAAGCATCTCCTAAAGTCAATAATTATAATGAATCATTATTTCACTTCCGAACTTGCCGCAAACTTTACCAAGGATTTAAGAGAAATAATTAAAAAAATCTATCAGTTAGTTTTTTTTTATTTATATTTTTTTATAACAATCTGCACCTATTCAATTATTTGTCTCTATCTCGGCTATTTCTAATTATAATAAAAATATTATTATAAATAAAAATAAATATTGTATCATATAAATGATTTAAGCAATCCTATTTTTATAAATTAACTCTTTTTAGAAAGTCGCTTAGTGCAGAAACATTTGAAATAATCTACAAGTAAAACGTACTAATTGCACTAAGTGACTTAGTGCCTATTGCCAGATAAAATTTTAATCAAAATCAAATTGGTGCGTTTTGTATAGTGGGTAACTCCCTTGGCAGTCCACCTAGAAGTTAGTTCGGTTTACATATACATAGATCACCAAAAATTAATTATAGTTCCATTAAAATCCCATTTTTGCAAAAAAGTGACTTAGTGCCTTTTACTTGTAAGCCGACGATATACAGGGTGTATTTGAAATAGCGTAGGAAATTTTAACAGGTGATTCTACATGATAAAATATGACAAAAAGTTCATATAGACATATGTCTAAAAATGCGTCATAAGGGAGCTACGCCCCTTTAAAATTGGCTAAAAAATCGGTTTTTATTTAATAACTCAGGAACCCTTTGAGATATATCAACGAGGTTTTGCACGTCAACTAATCCTACCAAGGCCCGTTTTTATGTGTTATTTTCACGTACTTATTTCAACCAGGGGTGTGCGAAACGGGGGGGGCTTATCAGTTTTTTGTCCCAAACTTTTTTCTGTGTAATTTTTTTGCAATTTTATTTTTGAAATATGATTCCTCAGGTCAAAATACATAAAAAAGGTACTCTTGTTGTAATAGTGTAGGATTAACCGTTTTCGAGAAAAGTTCATTTGAAGGTGAAATTTCACGGTTCGAGGACGAAAAATTAAATACTAAAATCTCGAAAACCAAAATTTTATGACGCATTTTTAGACATATGTTTATAGGAACTTTTTGTCATATTTTATGTTTTAGAATCATCTGTTAAAATTTCCGACGCTATTTCAAATATACCTAGCAAAAAATAATTTAGGTTATTTTATTACGTGCTCCAAATTAAGGTGATTCCTTAAGGCGTTGAAAAGTTAGAGGAGGGCGGAGTTTTAAAACGCACGGTATAGAATTAAAACGTGTAGGTGAATTTATTGTTCTGATAACTTTGTTTTCAATGTTTTTGTTATTTTTCCACATTATATGGGTATACTATATGCTTACCTAAATGTTTTTCATAAAATATTCTAGGCGTCTCACATCCTAAGTTGCATATTTTTTCTGGTTTAACAATAATTTCTCCATTAGATGAATAGTAAGCTTTTGCTTTAGAATTAGGCAATTTTGCCAGATTGGCATCTTTAGCCTTGTCCATGGGCAATGGTTTTAAAGGCAAAACAAACCTTGCTGGTCTTGCTCTGAACATTTTTGCGTAGTCAGGATTTTTTTGCATCGACTAAAAATGTATTTTGTGATTTAATTTTTTTTTTATATTTCTTTTTATGATAGACAGTGCCCTGTGCATTCGTAGCGGTGTGGTGCCTGTCAAATTTTGTTTTTTATTTAATTACGGATTTCAATTTATGCGTTTGGCACGACATGATCACTGGGCCGAAAAAAAATATTTAGGGCCACGGTATCGAAATGACTCGAAAAGGCTTCCCCTTGGTCCTGCAAGTAACCTGAAAAAAAATCAGTATTCTGAAGTTATCAGGGCCGGCCCTACAGGATCCTAAAATTCTTAATTTGCCTTATTCTAAAAAGTGATATTTTTTCAAGGTAAAAAAACTTATAACAACTTTTAACAAAAACTATTTTCTTTATTAATAATTTTTATTTAAAATAATAAAAAATATTGACCCACTTTTGTATCATATCTAGGGGCCAAATGCCTAAATTTGTCCTAAAACTGCAAAAAAAATGTGTGTTTTTTTACTTTAATCCCGAGAAAAAAATAATAAAAGCAAAAATCAAAAAAGAGCCCCCCCCCAAAAGTTACTTCTTACTTCAAAATATGTTCCAAAAAAATATTAGCGAAATTAATAAAACTTTAACCGAAGCAACTTTTTGTTGAAGTTGGGACCTAATTTTAAAATTTTCAAGTTTTTTGATTATTGGTTTGTTAAAGTTTCAACCTATCATATATATGCTCTAAAACATCCAACAGTAAATAATAACGTCCTTTTAACATATGCTAAGCCATTTAAAAACAATAGAGGCCCAAGGCCCTAAAAGTAGGGCTGCAAGACAAGAACTTATTTGGAAAGTTTAATTATTAAAATACTAATAAAATAAAATAACCTAAACTATATTAATTAACAAAATTATTAAATTGCACACTCCTAGAGGCTTAGGCCCTAGTTAGTGACCAATTCTAACTTTACAATAATGGCTTAATCAAAGCGTAATAAAAATATATTCAATATTTTAGAATTTCTACTTTATATCCCATATGCTACGGCTCTCCATATGAGGCCCAAGCCCTAAACTTGGGCCGCAAGCCGAAAACCTAATTTAAATTGTTAACTCATAAAATATAAATGAAAAAAAAAACTTTTATTTAAATATCAAATAAATGTATTAAAAGTTATGTGAGCTTTTTACTTTACAGGTATACTCGTAACGGGTCCTAAGAGGTTAAGGTCCTAGTGGTTAAATTATAATAATGGTTTTGTGATATAAAAATTGAAGTAATAAATATAAAATTATTTATATTTTATTTCTTATAATTATTTTGTAGTTTTCCAAAAGGGCAAAAAATTAAATTAACAATTACTAATTTAAATGAAAATGTAGCTACTTACACGTTTTCACAAATAACCAAACTGGACACCAATAAATGAAAAATAATTGATAGGGATATAATGTGATGAACAACACCTAATACAGCGAATTAATAATTAAAAAATTATATATAAAAGTAAAAAACAGAAAAGGCGGCTGTGCCAATGAGTAAAATAAAATCAAAAAGCCTTATACTAGGGCTTGCTAAAATATTAAATATCGGTCAATTTTTCATCACACTTTGATTGAGCCATTATTGTTAAGTTAGAATTGGCCCCTTAGGGCTCTACCTAGGGCCTTGGACCCTAGGAGTATGCAATTTAATAATTTTGTTAATTAAACTAGTTTAGGTTATTTTATTTTATTAATATTGTAATAATTAAAAATTCCAATTAAGTCCATGTCTTGCGGCCCTAGTTTTAGGGCCTCGCTCCTTTATTGTTTTTAAACGGTTAAGTACATGTTGAAAGGACATTTGTATTTACTGTAGAATAATTTAAAGCATATATATATATATGATTAAAACTTTTACGAGCCAATATTCGAAAAACCTGAAAATTATAAAATTGGGGCCCAACTTCAAAGAAAAGTTGCTTCGGTTAAAGTTTAATTAATTTCGCTAATATTTTTTTATAACATATTTTGAAGTAAGAACTAACTTTTGGGGGGGGGGCTCTTTTTTGATTTTTGCTTTTATTATTTTTTTCTCGGGATTCAAGTAAAAAAAAACACATTTTTTTCTCAGTTAGCAAATTTAGGCGTTTGGCCCCTAGATATGATACAAAAGTGGCTCAATATTTTTATTATTTTAAACAAAAATTACTAATAAAGAAAATAGTTTTTGTTAAAAGTTGTAATAAGTTTTATTACCTTGGAAAAATATTACTTTTTAGAATAAGGCAAATTAAGAATTTTAGGTGCCTGTAGGGCCGGCCTTGATAACTCCATATTACTGAATTTTTTTGAGGTTACTTTCAGGACCAATGGGAAGCCTTTTCAAGCCATTTCGAGTCCGTGGCCCACAATTATTTTTTTCAGCCCAGCCTAATGATCAGCCTTATTACAATAAAAAATTAAATAAAATTTGGGAGTTCAAAAATTAAGCATTAAATATTTTGAGTTGTTCCACGTCGAGTGGCTACCACTGTATTTTATTGATTTTTTAAAATTACATTTCAAGACAACTTAGAATAATGCCTATTTTTTCAGATACCTAAATTTTATAGAAGAATTTCGCATATTGGAATATTTTTGTAAAAATTTTTAATGCGTGCGCAATTATCTTTAAAGGACCAGGCACTAATTCTATATGAAAAGTGGTTTCAGTCCAAAAGTTGATAAATTAGAATTAGAAATCTTTATTTGTACTACTGCCACCGTAAGATGGATATACATTGTCAGATAAACATAATAAATAAAAACACAAATAGACAACTATACAAATAAATAAATAAATAAATAAGTTGACATTAATCTATAGTTATATCTTCTAAGTACTCTTTGACTGTGTAATAACTTTTATTTGCAAGAAACGCGTTTACCCTATATTTAAATATATTTGGACTACGAATTTGTCTCAAGTAAAGGGGTAGTTTGTTATACAGGGTGATACCGCTATAGGTTGGAGAGGATCTAAACAATGCAGATTTACGCTTCGGAATAGTCAAAGTTTCACTGTGTCTTAAGACAACGCCATGCTTTAACTCCGAGTTTTCCTTGGTTAGAAGCAGTGTTTTAAACATATAGATGCACGGAAGGGTCAATATATTATATTTAGTAAATATTGGCTTGCAAGACTGCCTAGATTTTAGACCAAACATTAGCCTAATAATGCGCTTCTGCAAAATAAATGCTCTGTTAATAGTAGAAGCATTACCCCACAGAACCACATTATAAGTTAAATGACTAAGAACCAATGCCTAGTATATATTAATAAGACCCTGAATGTCCAACATGGACTTGACTCGAGAGACAGCGAAAAATGATTTTTTTAATTTTTTACATACTAGATCTATATGACTGCTCCATCTCATATTACTGTCTAGAAGGATTCCTAGGAACTTTGCATTATTTTTTGGGCTTATAACGGTATTTTCCACAAATGTATCTAATACGATATAATTTAGTCTATAGAATAGGGCCAAAAAATGTACAATTTTCGAGCTATGGGGCGTCATAGGTCAAAAATCTGGTATCAATGAATTAACTTTAATTATGTTGTTAATTATTTTATTTTACGGTAATCAATTATTTTATTTTATCTCGTAACATTGCCGGATTCAGACCGTATGGACGAAATTTTTTATATTTTTTAATTTTATTTTGTTCGTTTTTAATTTTAATTTTATTGTTTAAGTTACATTTACCGTCTTAAATATATTGATATTTTAATTATTTTAATAGAAAAAAAGTTTATAAATGATCTTAACGAGTATAAGTAATACTAATCAATGAATTATGTAACTTTAATTTTGATACTAATTAATTTATTACATTCATTTATTATAGGAAAAAGGTTAAACATGGAAATAACATAACAAAATATGGGGCGTCATTGCTCAAAAATAGTAGAAAACTGGTACCATTTGATGTAATTTAAATGATATTGTAAAAATTATTTTAGTGTTATTTATTGTTTTAATAGGTAGAATATAAAAATGGAGATAACGAGGTATGAGACGTCATAGCTCAAAGTAGTACGAAACTAGTCTCATTAAAATTAGTTTAAAAGTAGTATAACACTGGTATCATTGAATTATTCAATATTATATCGTCGGCTTACAAGTAAAGAGCACTGAGTCCAAAAACATGGTTTTGAGATATTGACAAATTTAACTTTCACTGTTGTTTTTTAATTTTTGTAATAATTGTTACAAAAATGCACGTTTCGCCAAACAAACACTAACTCGCTTAGTGCAGAAATATTTGAAATAAGCTACAAGTAAAACGCACTACGTGTACTAAGTCACTTAGTGCCTATTGCCAGATAAAATTTTATTTAAAATCAAACTGGTGCGTTTTGTATAGTGGGTTACTCTCTTGGCAGTCCACCTAGAAGTTAGTTCGGTTTACCTGTACATAGATCATCAAAAATTAATTACAGTACCATAAAAATCCCATTTTTTCAAAAAAGTGACTTAGTGCCTTTTACTTGTAAGCCGACGATATAGTTTATTATTAAATGATAATATATATTATACAGTTTATATTAGCTTAATGTATTTTATTAAAAACAAATGCTCCTGTCCATTGGGCAGGTGATGCAAAACTGGGATATAATCCATCAGAATCAAATAGTACCTTCTCAAAAAGTCCAAATGGGCAGGAGAAACTTTTTTTCTTGATGGTTTATATCCCAGTATTAGACCTCCGACAGAATGGTATTTTTTGAAGAGGAATTATTTTTTATGGAGTTTGACTAGTTTTCCCCATGCCCATTGCGACTATAGTTCTTGATAGCTTGATATCTTAATTTTACACCTCTTGTCCACTGGGACTTTTTGAAGGGGAACCATTATTTTTTTCATGTAGTTATCCTAGTTTGCAAATCCTGTATATTGCGACTTTTTGAAGAGGAGCCATTTGTTCTTGATAGATTATAATCCCAGTATTATACCTCCTGTCCATTTGAACTTTTTGAAAGAGACCAATTAGTTTTTTTACCCTCTTACTATTAAAACAATTTATATTGTAATAATTGATTATAATTATTTATACTAAAATAATTTATACAACATCCTAATTTAAATTTCTTAGAACGATACCAGTGTTTTCCTATTTATGAACTATGTCACTCCATGTCTCGTTATGTTAATGTTTAACCTTTTTTTTCCTATTGAAACAATAAATAAACTATATAAATAATATTATATTTTAAGTTCATTCTAATAGTTTAGTGCTACTGTCCAATACCTCATTTTCCTATAATTGATCAACGTAAAATAAATTAAATAGTATTATAATTAAAGTAACCTGATTCATTGATCAGTTTAACCTATATATAATTATATATAATATTTTTTAGCTATGACGCCCCATATCTTGTTATGATCTTTTATAATCTTTTTTCCTCTCAAAACAATTGATTACTATAAATACTACAGTCAATATAGGTTTCAACTGCAAAAACATTTCTCGATCAAAGAAAAGTATGTATTTCTATAGATTTTGGGATGAGGAATTCAATAAAAAAAAATCTACCGATTTTCAAGTTTCGGACGGCCCTTAAATGGCCCTAAAAAGCCCCTAAAAACTGTTTTTTCCCTATAATTTTTTATTGAAACCTACTAGAAACAAAAACGGCACAGAAAATGAAAGAGCACAAAAAATCAATAAAATTGCTTAATAATTTTGTTTCTTTAATTTCTATTGGTTGGGTTATATAACGCATTTAGTCGTAATTCACTCGGTGCACTGGCTGCCATTTGAGTACCCTTTTATATATCGCATTAATATCTTTTAAAATATCTTACATATATCTAAGGATGATTTATGCAAAAATTCAGCTTAATCGGATTAGTGGTTTGGACCCCTATACGGCCCCTATTATTTATATACGCCCCAGTTTTTAGGGGACTAAGCTTACCAGAACGTCCAAAATATGAGTGGTATAGTTTTTGGGTCAAGGAACACTATGGCATGAAGTCTACCAGTCTGACACACAGAAGATAGGCCCCTAAAACACGGTTTTTTGCACATATCTTTTTTGTGGTTTGAAGGACAAAAATTAAATTTACATCAAATCAAAGAGCGTTAAAAATTGAATAAAAAAGATTGCCATCGTATTTTTCTTAATTTTCTTAGGTTAGGAGATATTTTTTTTAGGCTTAATACAGGTTGGATCATTTTAGTGCAGAGCGCCATTTCGACACCTTTTAATATATCACTTTAAATTTTTTCAAAATATCTAAAATATACCTGAGGATGATTTTTGCAAAATTTCACCTCAATCGGATAAATGGATACGATAGGCCTATCTGCCCCTAATTGTCTTATGCTGCCCAGTTTTTAGGGATCCAGGCTCGCCAGATCGTTTAAAATATGTTAAATAATGGTTTTTGGGTCAAGGAATACTATGGCATAAAGTCTATTCCTCTAAGAGCTACACAGAAAAAGATATGCCTCTAAAAGTCCCCTAAAACACGTTTTTTTGCACATATCTTTTTTTCCGTTAGTCGGGAAAAAATTAAAATTAAATTAAATCAAAGAGCGTTAAAGTTTTAATAAAAAAGATTTCAAACATATTTTTCTTAATTTACATGTGTTAGAAGATATTATTTTTTTTGCGGCTTGGCTCAGTCCACGGATCATTTTAGCGCAGGGCGCCATTTCGACATTTTATTTTTTTTACTTATACCTAAAGATGATTTATGCAAAATTTCAGTTTAATCGGATAATTAGATACGACACCCCTAGACGGCCCCTAATTTTCCTATACATACGTCCAGTTTTTAGGGATCTATGTTCACCAGAACATTTAAAATATGTAATATTATGGTTTTTGGGTAAAGGTATATGGGTATTTCTCTACGAATCCATACCACCTTGGTGATTGAATGTCACGGATTTTCGTTAAACTTTTTTTATATTATCACCACTCTAATACTAAAAGCATTATGCAAAAAAAAGAATTAAAAAAAACTTTTTGGCTGAGATATGATTTTTTTAAATTTTGTAATTTTTCAATTTTTGACGATAAAGAAAACAGCTTTATTTTCAATTTATTACTATAAGTCTGACAATTTTAATCCAAATTTGATGAAATTTGGTGCACCCATGTAAACTTAGATGACAATCTTGAATTTTTTATAATTTTTTTTAATAGTGGGTTTCTGCTCTTCTTCTTCAAAAATATTTTTTTACGATTTTTTATAACTATGTTTAACCCGATTTTTCGTAAAGTGCCCCCCCTACGATTTTTCTCAAATTTTGGTCAAATGTACTTCTAAGTGTCCTTTTTTCAATGACGTAAAATTTATTCTGGGCAAATTAGGTTTACTATATATTTTAGCCTTTTTAAATTTTTACGACAATGAGGAATTGTGCTGGAAATAGCTGTTTTACAAAAAAAGGCACATATTATTTTTTATATGTTTTTAATAGTTTAGGTCAAATGCTTCATTTTAAGACAAAAACAAAATAATTAATTGTTTTTTTTTTTCAAAAAAGGGGTAAGTCCACTATTTTATTACTTTTTTATTTCTATATATTTTGTAGGCGTTTATTTTCTGGTGTAAACGTTAGCTTACGTTAAATACTAAGTCTTTAACATCAAAAACTATTTTTATTTTTTTTTAACACAATATGTTTTTTGGTTTTGTTTTTGAACTTAAAAATGCCTGAAAGTTGGTAAACTGTCAGAGTAAGAAACTTTTTTTTTGTAATAAATCTTTTTTTAATTCGCAGCTCAGAGAAAAGTTTTCTATGCCGGGGATAAATCCTTAATAAAAATTAATTTAAAAAATATTAATTTATTTAACATACTTTTTACTTTTTAATTCTTTATTTACAATTTATTTATGTCTTATTATTTAACTTTAATTATTATACAAAGCTTATCAAAATCTTTTAAATTTTTGTGAAGCGCATCCATCGCTAAAATATAATGAACTATTTTTTTATTTGCTTGTATTCCAAAGTGACATTCGGTTAGAACTGTTAAGTAAAAAGTGACAATTTTGTTAACAGTTTGTCTTTTGTTTTACTTGGAAAATTGTATAGTGGTTGTGCTTGAAAACAAAAAAAAATTGTTGGCCCCTTATGGAAAATTGTCAGATAACTGACAGAACCAAATTAAAACTAATTTTACCTATTACTTTTTCCTTTTTGTGTTAAAATACACGTAAAAAATCGTTTTTCTACGATCTTATAGAAAAGTTAACATTTCTACATAAACAAATGAAGTTTTCTCACCGCAAAATATCCTATTTCTTAGCTTTTTACTTTCCCGCACGTTACCATGGCAGCGTGCGGGAAAGTACATTTTTTCGCGCGCGCAGTGTAGGCAACCGGCATGCCGCGGCCTGTCAATCGTAAAACAACTGCCAGTTATATACGACAAGATGCTGGCCTGCCATTTTTTTAATATGACATTATTATTTATTTCTTGTTAAAAATATGTTTATAAGAGAAAAAAAATTGCGT
>CAUEHQ010000423.1:0-19822 GCA_958510825.1 Brachypterus glaber
TGTTCTTATCTCAAAAAGTGAGTTTCTGCAGATAGGACAACTTGTCTTAGCAGGGCAGATTTCCTTCTACGTATTTATTTGACGAATTTGAATACTATGAAAAATTTAATTTGTTTAATAAAAAAGTATTGTTTTTTTCATAAATTATTTATCTTTCTTTAAGATCTATGATCATTTTAGCCCCTAATATTTTTTTTTCAAACATAAATGTCTTATATGACTTTCACTGGTTAGCCCTAATCTAGATTCATTCATTAAAGAATAATACAAATATGTAATTAAAGTATAAGGGGCTGTCCATATATTACGTAACGCAATTTTTCAAAAAAATTGTTCCCCCCTCCCCCCTGTGTAACAAACTGTCACATTTACCAACACCCCCCCCTGTGTAACGCGTAACAATATAAAAATTTTGTTTCGCAATAAATTTAACTATATTCTCAGTATTGATTCGTTTTTTTCGACAAAACAAACATGAACCTAAAATATAGTATAACATAAAATTTACACGAAAAAATCACTCAAACTTTTAAAAATATTCATAATCAATATTACACAGGGAAAAAATACTAGGTAGCTCTTTTTACACTGAGTGTCACATATAACACGTATATTGTTTATGCACAGGTACACAAAATAGTACACACATTGGTGTTTTGTGAGTACACATTCCGCGCGAAAATGTCACATCGCCGATGATTCATCGGCAAGATCACGCAAGAACAGGGCCGTAAGATTTTTTTTTAATATCAATATCAACAGTTTTTTTACTTATTACAATATTATTTAAATATGCATAGTTTCGTCAATTTTTGTGTGAAAAAGGGAATTATGGGCCACTAAATAGTAATTTATGTTGAAATAAAAATACATCTGCCAAGCTTAGGAAATAAACATTAAATTTATTAAATTCCTTTACGTAACGTTTACCTAGACCCCCCTATCCCCCCTGTCACAAACTGTAACAATTTCTCTGACCCCCCTCCCCCCTAGGTGCGTTACGTAATATATGGACAGCCCCTAATACAAATATTTAATTTTAACTAAAGGGTTATTCCAGCAAATCGTGTATATATTTTTTATTTCTGTTTACAAAATCGAATTATCAAAAATGTCAATAACTTTGTAGTGGAAATGTATTTGAAATATCTGTAAGGATTGTTATGATAAATTATATTTCTATTACATTTTTATTAAGAAATAAATTCTAGTCGGAAGGTTAAATCTGCAGCGGACGTAGAAGACAATTGAAGAGTGAACCTTTCATAGGGAGTTGTTTTGACTTTTCGGTAGTAACAAAAAGATTAATTTTTTTCCGAAACAAAATTGTAACAAACAATAGTAGAGCTGTTACATTATCTCATGAAGATTCTATCATGAGTGCGCTTTAACATAACTCCACCCTGCCCCATCTTAAAATCGTTATTTTTATCAACATTTTATAGCAGGCCACAAATTTCAATACTAATAAATAAAATGTTCCCAAGATGGGACAAAGGGGAGTTACATTAATGCGTACTCAAAGCTGAACGTTTGTTTATCAAGAGGAAAACCACCATGAAAAAAAAAATATTTATTTATAAAACTTTAAGCTATTAGGTTTTTGGGCTCGCCGGATATAAGCCGGTTTTAAAATGGCGGATTCAATATGGTGCACATAATCTTAAAAATTGGAGCAATTTTTACAAAAATTGGTAAAATTGGTGGTTTTCGGTATCGCTAAAACTGAATCAGATGTTAAAATTCTAAACTTCAAAATGGCAGATAGTGGTCCTCGCCAATCTTGAATTTTCTACCTTTTATTGTGGCCACTAGACCATTGGCTGAAGCCATTTTTTTATATTTTACTAAAATTTTGGTGGTTACAAGATCTTCAGGACATTGTAAATAGAAGTTTTTGTACCTTTAAGGCGGATGCTATTTTTCATAACCAGATTTTTTCGCTGATACGTAAATTCAAGATTATTATTCGTTGATTGCCTGGTGTTTTGGAACCAATATTATATGATTATCGGTGGAATTAAGGCCTAATTGGATGTTAAAGAGGTTTAGTATTACTATATTTAGAGACTGGTTTGAGTCAGTCGGCCAAATATTTTTATATTGTTTTTCCTCAACCGTCTTTGGAGAAAGAGATTTTCGCTCTGCAATTTTTCATTGTTCTTTTCTAAATACTGTTTTTTTTTTAGTGTAATTCCGTAGCATTTTGAGTTTGTTTTTTAATTATTTTGGTACTGCAGTAATTCAGCTTTTATTTCCTCCATTTTTTCCTAAAGTTTTAGGTTCGTTTTTCCAAACTTTTGCTTTTCAGAAAAATCAGCCATTGTAACTCAGGAAGAGTAGAAATATACACAATAAGCAACATAGCCAACGCGTGTATATGGATTACCAACACCGCGGGAAAGTCAAAATTTAAACCAAATTTTATTATCGAAACTATAACATACTAGTATGAAGAACAGCATACTACACACATTTTATTAGTTAACTACAACAAACAATGACGTCACACTTACTATTCTTAGTAACCATGTACACCTAGATGGTTTGCTTGCATAGTAAGTATTTCTATCCTTTTCTATCATATTTTTGTCCTTTCCGAATCATATTTTTTTGACGAAGAAGAGTTTAGTGTTTTTGTGGAAGCCGGACTTATGTACAAGATTGTTTTGCTACTTTTGCAAGAATCTCGGCAAGAATTATATTGATATTATTTTAAACAATCGTCAGATATCATTCGTGGATAATATAGATACCATAAACAAGTTAAATAAAAGTAATAATTTATAAGCTTTATGCAAAAATGTTCTTGCAAAGTCCAAACCTCGAAAAAGATTTTACTTTTACTTTACCAACTAACTATGACGTCATTTAAACAAACCATACTAGTATATTATAGTTCAGATAATAAAATTTAGTTTTAGTTGCTGATAAGGTTTGTTTAAACTTTAAAATTTTTCACGTTTTTTATATTATTTCGAATTTTTGGATTTTTGAAAATTATTATGGAGAGTTTAGACTTTAGCACATATAAATAAGGCACTGTAATCAATTTTTCGCACTTTTGGAATTTCAGTGATTAATCGTGCAGGACATAAACAAGATACCGGCAATATTTTGACATGTTCAGGTCAAATATGGGTCACACTACCGATTTTATGCAAAAACCGCATGACGCCAAAATTCCGTTTAACCCCATTTAAAAGTTGCACTCTTCTATTACAGCTTTGTACTTGATAAATTAAGAAACAATTAATCCATTTAGGAAAAAATCTCTCATTGAAATTAATTCTAACGTCTAAAATAAGAAAAACGTTTCATCGTTATTACTATTTAACGACTGGCTCATCAGTAATTCGGCAAATCAACGTTTAAACTGTCGCAAAGAGTCTTTACTTTCACGCGGTTTAGGTACGAAAAGGTTCCACGCGACACTTTTAAATTTTTTTATTAGAAACAGGTTTGTTAATAAAATTTAATTGATAAAATTAATTATAAGCAAATGAAACCTTAGAGTATCTTTGTATAATAATAATATTTTTTTTCTAATTTCACCGCCTGAGGGCTGGGGGTAGTTTTTGTGAAAATTGGTATATTTGGGTTTTTGAGGTTGCTGAAAGTGAACCATAGTAAAATATAAGTTTCGCAAAATAAGATGTCCATTTTATCCATTAAACGATTTTTAATTTATGGAACTAGAAGGAACTTTAGTTAGTGAATAAAAGCTGTTACAAAAAACAAAACATTTTTATGTTATTGGTGCGGTAACAACTTGTTTTCAATAACCAAAGTTGCTTGGTATTCATTATTTACAAAATTTTTCATTATTTAATACAGTAAAGATTTGAAAATGTGTAATGAGTAATTTTTAGGAAAATGTGTTACGAAACCTTTATTTTTTACATCGCTTCTAGTCTAGTTGCCTTTGCCCCGTGACATGGTGTCATTTATTTTCGGAGCCGCCCCTCATCCATCTCTTGCAGGAGCACTAGGACAGCGGCAGCATCATTACCAACTTGAATTATGGATAAAGCAATGGAAACGGCGACGCACAATGTCCCTGAACTAACCCCAACTTCAGTTCCCATAATTTAAGGCCTACCTGTAATCAATAAAAACTTAATTAAAAAAAAAACAGAGAAAATTATTCAAAAAACTAGCAAATAAAGATTATTTAAAATAATAACCCTCTTCAATATTAAGTCACGTGCAAAACTTCGTTACTGTGATTCGTAGGGTTCCAGAGATATTAAATAAAAACTACTTTTTAGATTTTAGATATTAGGAGAGTCCTAGCTCCCTTAGGGCTCATTTCTGGACCTTTATGGAAACTTTCTTTGATATTTTTTAATATAGAATCACTCCTTAAAATTCTCCATCTTATTTCCAAATTACCCTGTATATACTTTCCCCTAATATAAAAAATTACATAAAAAAATCGAAAACTTTTTTTTTGATAAAAAAAACTTTATAAAAACAATATTTTTTACCTCCTTGACATTACCTCTCCCTGATTTGTATCAAAAACAATCACATCCGAGAACTTTTAATAAGGAACCTATGCATAGGTTCTTAATCGGTCCAAATTTGAAGTTTTTAGATCAACGCTTAAATTTTTTTCGCACAGACAGCTACAGAAAAATAAACCTACTGACAGACAAACTGGCAGATAAATTAGTTATTTTGCATGTAAAAAGTCGAGATATTTAAAAAATAAGAAGAAACAAGAAGAAAGTCCTATCTATAGATGGAAAACTACCAATAGTAAAATATGGCATGAATATTAATAAGCTTTAACGCTTTTATAGAAACTAGAATTACTATTTGATTGGAACATATATGTAGGGCAACTTATTTTATGCTTTTTAAAACTTATTTATCATTGTTTTCTAAATATAGCTTGCGGATCAATTATAATTATTAAACGATAAATTATAAAATAATTAAAAAAAGCTTATAATCGACTTCACGTTAATTTTATTGTTGAAAACAATTAGTGTGACCGCGGTTTCGCTATAATAGATATAGCATCTACGGACTTAAATACATATAATGGGACATCTTTAACATTCTGGTCATAAATAACACTAAGGACATTACACAATTAATAAATTAGGTTACAGATTAAAAATATGCATTTTTGTTTATTTATGACCAGAATGTTAAAGATGTCCCATTATATGTATTTAAGTCCGTAGATGCTATATCTATTATAGCGAAACCGCGGTCACACTAATTGTTTTCAACAATAAAATTAACGTGAAGTCGATTATAAGCTTTTTTTTAATTATTTTATAATAAACCACTTCACTATAAGAAGTTCAGACGTTCAGAACCATGAATGAATTTTCAAACTGGATAAACGATAAATGTTGATAAATATAGAAAGTGACATATGTCAATTTCTTTTTATTTTTATGATAAGTTTATTCCTATAGGATCTGACATTTTAAATTTAATATTAAAATAACTATCCTTTCGTCAATTAAACATTTAATGTAAATAAATTATATGTAAATTACTTAATATTTCCTATAATAACTTTATTCTAAGAATTTAACTTGTAGCAACTTATTTCAAACAGAAAATAATCCATAGGATTATAATTTCACTAAAGTGTAAATGGTACTTAGCAACACACTTTTGGAAATTATAAGACAAAATTATCGGAAGACTATTATCTCTCCTTGTATATAACTTATACACAGCGTGTCAAAAGTCCGCACCCCCCCCCCCTTAACTTTTGAACGGCTTAAGATATCAACTTGAAATTTTAAACAAATAAATAACATAACCCAAATAGTTTATTGGTATATATTTGGTATGCTGTAGGGGACACGATGGAGACAGGGGGTCAAGAAGGGATTTTTGTAATATTAAGGGGGATCCTACAAAAAGAAATTTTTTAAAACCTTAAAAAATTAAAAACTATATAGACAAATAGAGAATTGTATAAGGTTTAAAATTATGTATCACGCGACCACCCTTTCTATTAAAAAAAAAACGTTTCCCCTTGTCCCCCTCTCTCCATTCTGCCCACTAAGAATATCAAATATGTACTAAAAACAAATTTGATATCTTAAACCGTTCAAATGTTAAAGGGGTGGGTCGGACTTAAGATACCTTAAAGTGTCTAGAGTCAAAACTATCTTTTATTAGTCTTTGGAGATAGATTACGTTACATTTAAAAATTAGGCATACTTTTTTTATCGTTTATCGAAGTAATATATTTTTAAAGTTTGCGTTAAAGATAGAATAATATTATATGAAAATCTACAGGGTAAAAATCATTTAAAATAAATATTAAAATAAAATAATTGTTTATATAGATATTGTCGAAATAAACGTTATGTTATATGGACTACTATGTATATTGCTTGCAACCTATTTTTAATTTTTTTTTATCTTAATGTTTTGTAACCTGTTTCTAAGTCACCCTGTATATCATATCTGCCATATCCTCATTTATTATTGATGGTAATTATTTTAACAAAAAAATATATTCTTCATGGTTACAAAAATTAATTCCACAAACATATTTTTTTAAAAGATATTTGCACACGTATTAAAAGTTTTTGCATATTAATTGATAAGGATTACTGTACAGTTACATCCCCCCCTCCCAATCATTCTCGAGTTGGGACAATCTACTGTCGAGTTGGGACAATCTACTGTCGAGTTGGGATAGTCTACTGTCGAGTTTGGAAAATAAGTGGAAAATTTCGGTAATTTAGTGGTAATTTTTGGACTAAATTGGTAGAAAGTTGGGATTGGAGTAATAAATTGTATATTTTTTCGGAGTAAATACAAGTGGGGAATTTTAGGGAGTGGCTTTTTTTTTGGTGACAGGGCGCCAAGTAGTAGAAACCGTCAGGGAGAAGGTTTTTCTTTTTTGAGGGTATTTTTTGGGCGCCAATTCATTTAAGTAGGGGCGCCAAGTTTGGCACAAACCGTCAGTCAGGGACAAAGCTTTTTTTTGAGGGATTTTTTTTTGGGCGCCTATTTATTTTTGTAGGAGGGGCGCTAATTTTTGCAGAAACCGCCAAGGACAAAGCTTTTCGCTTTTCTTCTTGAGGGTATTTCTTGGGCGCCGTTTTTTTTTTGTTGGGGGCGCCAAGTTTTGTTATAGACCGTCAGGAACAATTTTTTTTTGAGGGTGATAACCTTTTTTTTCTTTAGTCATCAAAATTTTTTCGTAGTTGGGAAATTTGTCAATCAGAAGTTGAGAAATTTTTGCTCCACCTCACCCAATAAAATCGCTTCGGAGCACCACTGATCGCTGACCCGATTTCTAATCACCAGTTATCGGCGAATTTCCAGTGCTGGCATAGGCGCCGCGTCGATTCTATCGTTGACGCGAGGTTTTAAATATTTACATTTTTATTTTCTTCGAAAAACACCGATATATTTACATATTTATAGTTAACATGTATATTCAATATTGTTGTGTGTAACAAATTAGTCGTCAAATGTTTCGATTAAGCGACCTTTATAAAAATTTCCCTCATAATTCGGCAAAATTATTCCGTAAGCCTATGTTTCTGTGTTTATTTTCAACGTTGATAAGTCATAACTGAATTTATTCCGATTAATGCTAATCACATCTTCGCTACTTGGTTGGTTGGATCTTTTTCGTTTAATAACATTTGAATAAAAAAACTTAAACAGCCTTCGCTAATCTGATATGACAGATGGTTGTGATTTCAAGTAAAAAAATATTTCTTATTTACCCCGTATAACATCAATAAAACTGGTCACATGGTTATAGATTATTTTGCGCCACCACGCGTCGCATCTTTTTCGTTTAAAAACACACAAAGAAAAAGCTAAAAGATCCATGTCTGCTCTGATTTATGATGGATGATTGTGGTTTCAAGCAAAAAAGTTTCTACTGACATTTAGAAAAATTGATCCTATAGGCCTTTAAACAAAGTTAACTTAGATGCCGTTTTTACACATATGTTTCTAGAAGGGTTTTTTAGATTCCTTTAAAGTTTTAAAACCTGTTTCTAAATTAGCCTGTATAACATGATCGAATTTGGTCACATAAGTATATACAGGGTTATTCAGAAATAAGTTTGAGAAATTTAAGAGGTGATACTACGTTAAAAAATGTGAAAAAAGTTTCTATAAAGTTTGGTCTTTGGAAATGAGTCTTAAGGGAGCTACGGCTCTTTAAAATTCCAATAAAAATAAGGTTTTTAATTAATAACTTTTGATCCCTTTAAGCTAGAGCGACGACCTTTTGCATGTATACTACTATTAATAGGGGCAATAAGTATATGTTTTTTTTTAATTTATCCAGAGGCGTGCCTAGACGGACAAAATATGTGAGGCTTAGCACATTTTTGCCCCAAACTTTTTTATGTATATTTTTTTTGGATTTTTGGTGAAAAATATAGATTCCTTGAGTAAAAATACATAAAAAATGTCATACAGTGTAACACTGTAGGAGCAACCGTTTAAAAAAAAGTGCAATTAAGAGGAAGTAACATTTTGTGCCATTAAAACTGTTACTTTTTAAAAGGCTCCTTTAATATTAAAATTAGGTGTTTTAGTGAAGAATACTTTTTTGCTTGCAGCATTATAATTTTATTCGTGCTTTTTTTGTTCCCCATTCAATGTCCATCTTCGAAGAGCTGCAGCTCCCTTAGGGCTTATTTCCGGACTACCTTTATAGGACCTTATTTCATATTTTTTAACGTAGAATCACTTCTTAAATTTCTTGAACTTATTTCTGAATCACCCTGTATACTATTGTGCCAACATGCATCGTATCATTCAATAACAATGGTAGAAAAAACTGCAGCATTCATCGCTGATCTGACTTATGACGGATGATTGTGATTTCACGCAGATATTGAATCAATTACTACCAGATCGTCAAGCGGCACGATTAATCTCCCGATCCCCTCACGCAATGTCACATGCAGCGACTTAACTTCCATGGTTTACAATATTTATATCGCTATGCGTAGCCATCGCATGAAAGATAAATATAACATATAACAAGCTGAAACGTGATACCCTTTCTGGAGGGGTGGAAATATTCTTTTAAATGGCTATATGTCAAAAATAGCCATACAATAAAAATTATTAGAAATGTTTTTATGGGGCTATACTTAAAATGCGTAACTTATTTAGAGCTGGCAGTCTCTTTGTTATTTTTTAAGAAAAATAATGGTTTGGACTTTTCCATCCAAAATTTGCTTCCTCAGAATCAAACTAATTGATTTTTATAAATTTAGACCCTAAATCATCAAAAAGCTGCAATAATTATGTTTTAAAACAAATTTTTTATTGATTATTTAAAGCCGCACTAAACGTTGCTTCCAGTTCACCGTGGTAGCTTTTGAATGCTATTCGCAGTAAGTGAAATGAAACATTTAATTAAAAAGCATCGGGATTAAATCAGCGAGGAAGACAAAACAAATAATGACGCTGGGTATATAAAGAGTCGGTCTAAAACACATAACCTTTCGAGATAAAAGCCATTTTCCAACACTATGGTTAAAAAAATAAAACGTATTTATAAACACCCTAAATTGTGGCGATTTGCCTTTTGGGAATAAGTGAACAGATAATAGCGATAGATGGCAGCATGGCTATATTTCTATATCTCTTTACAGAAATATTAACTTTCATTTTTATTTTATGCATTAACAACTTAGATATGGTCACTTATTTATTCTGATATCTTCACTACATCCTTCCTTATGAATTACGGTGTTGCCTATTTTATAAAATTATTTTACTCTTGGCAACACTGTCAAATATTAAATCAGATATAAAGCATATGTTTTATTAAAATACAAGTTATTTGTTGATAAAAGGAGGATTGTGCTGCAAATTTAAGGACAAGAATTTTGTATAAAATTAAACAAAAAAATGGTAACTTAATTTTTGTTTTTTTAATAAATAATAGCTATGATATGTTGCCCTGACGTTGTCACGTAAAAAAAAAACTAAATTGACCCACAGTTATGTTAAAATAAAGAAAATTAGGTCAGCTAGACTTGCATACACATTGTATGTTAAAATTATTTGAGGTTATGCTTATGTTATGTTTCGAAATTCAAGGATTTTATACCGTAAACACAATTAGTATTACCCAAGGCTGTGTCAAGCGCAAAAGATCTGTAGTCTTAGGTTATACTTTTTGTCCTGACAACGTTGCAATGCATTTGTGCAATAGATCTACCTGTATTATTTGTAATATTAATAAGAAAGCATGGCAAGTTTCTTAATTTTGACGTCGCTTTTTAATGATAGCATAAGTTTGAATATTAGTGAATTGACTCTAATAAAGTTAGATTATTTGATAAATATTTGGCATATAAACCATAATGCGATAAATCTGGTTTTTAACACGTCAATCGTTGTCAGTAATATTAATTTTCATTACAGTTTCGTCGTGTTTCCAAAACCAGGATTATTCTTTTGATTAAAAAAATAGCAAGCAAAAAAAAGTACTGTAAAAAAATGAAATATCTGGAAAAAATCAGAGAATATCAGCAAGAGAAAACAGCCTGATTTTGTTGACAAGTCTATTTTCAGTCAAAATGAGTTTTGTAGAAGCATTGCAACGTTACAAAATTTAACGTCATTATTTAATGGTGACTTCATGATACGTTAGGTTAAATAGCTATGAATTAGAGCCTAATAAAGTTACATTATTTGATAAATAATATTTGGCATATAAACCATAATGTGGTAAAGCTGGTTTTTAGACGCGTCAATCTGTGTCGGTCATATTTATCTTCATTAAAGTTTAGCAGTTGCATTTCCCCAACCGGGATAAATCTCAATTGTAGACGTTCGAATTGGTTAAAGCGATTGCACCATTCAACCGCTGCCTCATTTCAATATTTATGTTTGTCGCCTTTAAATTATGCTAGGAAAAAATGACAGAACATGTATAAAGTTGGAAAACATTTGCGTACGATTGAAAAGAATTGTATGTTAAAATGGAGTGGTTGTGTTTAAACTGACATAAATTATATTACTGCAACTCAGGATCCTAATATTTATTTTTCTATTTTGCGACTCTTATAAGCTCATAATCATACGCATTTTGCGTGTTCTTATAGGCCCATACGAGGTCTCTACTTTTTTTTCTTTTGGGTTAGCAACATACAAAAGCCTATCTCTTGACGTTTTGCGTGCAAATGTCAATGTCGATTTAAAGTAAAATTTTTTACAAAATTTTGTGTTTAGGTTATTTTTTACCGTGTTAAAATTGTGGACTGGTTAATTGCAGTGAAAAAAGAAGAGATGACTGTAAAATATATCAAAATATCATTTGTTCTTAGAATTTTAAACATAGTGTAAACTGTAATGCCAACCCAAAACAAAAATCCCTAAGTCAGTCATCAATTTAAATGTAAGTTTTTTAAATTTTAGAGCAAAATAGAAAAAATTGTATAAAGCACTCTTTTCATAACACGTTTTTAGAGCACTAGTACTTTAGAAAACTCGCCGCAAGCGGATCGTTTTCTAAACTTGTACTCGTGCGCTAAAAACGTATGTTATGAAACTAGTACTTTAATCAGCCAATGACATTATTTAAGACAAAAATGTTAAGCCTGAATATTGGATTGGTCCCTTTAACCGCTGCCTTATTTTAATATTTATGTTTGTCGCCTTTATGTTGGACCACATGAAGAAGCATACATGAATTGTGGAGCAAAGATACAAAAACCGATATCGACATCCAACAAGGATGTAACTCAAGTTAGAACCATTTTGAGTTATACTTATAGGCAAACGCCTTGAAAAAAGATACACATGGTGGTACTACTTATTTCTCCACAGGCCATTTTAACCAAAAATTTACCTAAAAACACTAAAGTAAGAAATTCTAAACTTGAATATTATCAGAAACAAACAATAAATAAAAAATAAATACTTATACAGTTAAATAGAGAATTTTATAAGCTTTCAAAGTATTTATCGCGTGGCTATCTTTTCCACTTCAATCATTTGCCCACCCTTAAATACAAAAAAAAAATATTTTAGAAATTTAGCTGTCGTGAAAAATGACAATATATGAGTTACGGCTTTGTTGCTTGGGGGTATCGATATATCCATGTTAGCAATTTTGAGATATTAGCAGAAAACTTGTGCAGCGTAATCCCAAAAACAAAAAAATAGAAATGCTAAAACTGGCAAAAACTATTCATGGGTCATATAATTATCGGCTTTTCCTCGTATAAAAAAGTGGATTTATCGGTTTTTGCATGTATAAGAATAAAGTTTTTAATTTTTAATTATCGATAACTTTTTTCCCACCTTACTCGTTTAAATGGAATCATTAAAAAAATCAAGATAAAAAGAAATAAAAATGATAATATTTTAAACCTCGCGTCAACGCTAGAGTCTACGCGGCGCCTATGCGAGTACTGTAAATTCGCCGACTACTGAACATGACACATTAAATCACTATTCATTTAGTTCTGTACTTGGAGTGCAAGTGTTGAGAATTAATGGCCTAAGCCAGGCTATGCAATAAACGAAAATACCGAACTAAGTAAGGTTAATTTATCATTACGTTCACGTACATCTAAAAGTTACCTTTGACACGGTAAACATTAAACTAAGAATGGCAGCAAACTTATTTACATTCAGTAAGTTCGTGGCAAGTTAATAGATATCAATTTAATTAAATCTAGGGAGATATTCTTAACTAGTGGCGGAGTGTAGCGGATTATACCCTAGGAGACACATCTAAGCAGGGTTCGCATCTAAGCTATTTGTTACCCAAATCATGGAACAATCTCTCTAATCCACCAATTTATTTATTTATCCAGATAATTTATATAGGGAAAAGCAAAAAGATGGATCTGGAAATGCTTTCAAGAATTTTTTTGCTTACCGTTTTTCGAAATAAAATTTGAAAAGGTCAAAAGTTTTAGTGAAATAAAAGGATTGCTAAATTTTTTCGAAACTTATTACAAGTAACTTGGTTGCCATGAGTTGTAGTTATTGTTACTACAAATCTTGGTAACTATGTTTATTTCTGTTTAACAAACGTGGTAAGAAAGAGACAACTTACTTACCAAAATCTGTGGTATCTTGTAGTAACCTTTAACAAAATCGACTTTCATGCAAATGTTCATTTGACTACAAATTCACATAATTTAATAGTACATACTCGTAGTTAATATGTTATGCCTAATATTTACATAAAATATGTAATATACTATACTCAATTTTACGTGACTAATAAATAACGAGCAGCATGATATGTACCAGGGTACGTTTTTATATTCGCGGAATCAAGTATAAGGAGGGTTAATAAAAATACAAAATTATTTTTCTTTTTCAATATATTCACCCTTAACCCTAATACATTTTTCAGATCTATATATTAACTTATGCATACCTACGAAAAGAACTGATTTCTCTTTGTCCTCAAAATACGCTGAAACTGCATCCTTCACTTCTTCATCAACAGAAATTTTCTTTCCACGTAATTCTTTTTTCAAATTTGGGAAGAGATAAAAATCGCTGGAGGCCAGGTCCGGACTGTAGGTTGGGTGTTTTAAAAATTCAAAGCCTGCCTTGTGTAGGGCAGCCAGTGCAACAAAACACATGTGCACAGGCGCGTTGTCGTATAGGAACAGTAAACCTTTGGCTAGTTTTTCTCTTCTCTTTTCTTTGATGGATTCCCTTAGGCACTCTAGAATATTAGTGTAGTATTCTACTGGAATGGAAACACCCTTGTCCTTGTAGTCGATTAGCAGGATTCCCTCCGAGTCCCAAAAAATAGTGACCATGAGTTTTCCGGTTGACTGAGACACCTTGAAATTCTTTGGCGGTGGTGCACCCTTTTTATGCCATTGCATGGAGTCTTGCTTGGTCTCCGGTTCATAATAAAATCCAAGTTTAATCCCCAGTAACAATCCGGTTTAAAACTGTATCCTCGTTATTTCTGCAGAGCTTCAAAAACTCATGAGCATATGTAACACGCAGTTGTTTTTGGGGTGGCGTAAGCATTCTTGGTACCCATCTTGAACTGACTTTTGTCATACCGAGGTGGTCATGAAGGATCTTAAAAATGGTTGTATCAGATACTCCAACCATTTCTTCAAGCTGATTCTTCTTTAGACGGACATCTTCCAGTATTAATTTTTCGACTTTCTCAATAAGTTGGGGTGTGTTCACATCCACGGGTCGTCCAGGCCGGGCGTCGTCTTCAAGTGAATCTCTGCCTTGTTCAAAGAGATTATGCCACTATGGATTTTCCAGGGCAAGAGTCGCCGTTAACTAAGTGCATCTTATCAAAATGGTTTGAGGAGGCTTTCCTTGCTTAGTTAGAAATTAATAACAGCACGGTGTTCAATTTTTTCCATATTCGATATTTTTTTACACGTTGTCTTGCTTGATCGACGATATATTACAAACTAAATGTCCGATTACCACGAGACTTGGTATTTATACTAATGAAGAGTTGGGCAAGAGAACAAGTTGTGCAAAATACCCCCCCCACTATCCCTTCCATTCCGCGAATATAAAAACGTACCCTCGTAAATTCACACAACTGCTGTTTTAGTACAGTAACTAAAAATTTACATAAAACTTATTTATCCATAAAAAGCACTTAATAACTTTTTTCGTAATACCAATCATTTTTAAGATAAAATCTTTAATGGTAAACATAAACGTACCATTATTTCCTAAAATCCTAAATCAAACGACTATAAAATTGATTTTCCTGTTAAAACAGCTCATTGCGAATTCTAATCGTTTTTTTTTTTTCGGAACAAATAAGTACCTTATTTTATGTGTTTTTTTACCCAACTAACTTATAGCCTAAAAGTGCCATAATAAAAATTACGATGTTTCTTCGCCGATTATTTTATTACTTTGGAATGAGAAAATAAAACGGGTCGAACTATTCTTGCCTAAAATGGGATAGAATTTAAAAATATGCGGAAAAACTACATAAAGGGCCCCTCTAACTACGTAGGGCTTTTAGTGGGAGGGACTGGAGTATGTCTTTATCTTTTTGATTAATAAGGTTAAAGATATATGTTTAAAAAGTCAAGGTAATAAAAATAGCGCTGCCAACAAAATAATACTTTCCCCTATAGGCTTTAGGTTTATTAAAATCAAAAATAAAATATATATATATATTTCAAGTTAAAAAAAAAAATCAAAAAAAGTTTCTTTTTTCGTAAAACGAAAAAAAAAAAAGACCGACAGACAGAATTTTTTTTGCACTGCACTGCACATCCACAAAAAACACTTAAATAATGAATAGGGTAAACACTGATAACACAAGCCTACAAATAAATAAATAAACGTTGATAACTTTTAACTTGACTATATTTTTGTTACGTATTTTTTGGGCGCTGAAAACAAATTTCACAATGAAAAAGCTCACCCCTGAAAAAGTGGTTTTGATCAGATCTGGCTGAATTTTGGTTTTGTTATGGTTATTATTATTAATATTGTAATTAAAATAGTCCTCGGGCACAATTCCCAAAAAAGAATAGTTAAACTAGAGCAATTTGAAACGGTCGAGAACCGCGGAGCACCGGTCTTATGGAAAAGTCGTTGCGGTCAGATATGGCTAAAATTTGGATATAACAGCCCACGTTATATCCAAATTTACGAGCAAAGAGAACTAAGTCATAAATATGGTTTTGAGTTATTAAGAAATTTAACTCTAATTTTATTTTTTCAAATTTTTGTAATAATTATTTTCGGAAAAAAGAACTACTGCAAAATCGCAATTGCTTGTTTTGATATAATAATTTCCCATTTGTTAATTAAAAAAAATAATTAGTTTGACTCAACTAAATTGACAGTGTATTTTTCCCGTAAGCCAACGATATTAAAGATCCTAAACTAGCAGGTACGATATTTTTCTGCAGTTTTTTGAAAAAAAAAATATGGGTCAACGAGATTTTCACTCTTAATTTCGGTTTTAGCACCCAAAGATACTTTGTTATTCATCGTACTTTTTTTATTCATTGTAGCATACAAAAAGCGAAAATTTTAATGTGTCTCAAGTACCAAATAATAATACACTATTTTCAAAAGTTATAGAAAATTATTAAGGGCTGATAGGTATGTAGTATTATTAATTATCATATGGTAGATATCTTACAGTTTTCAATTTACCACAGGTTCTTTTGCATGTGCATCTGTTCATATATGAATTTTCTTAAGTAAACTTTTAAGCACCAAGCACAAGCATAAAGCTTATTTAGGGCTGTTCATGGCATTGTGTATTTCTTATGTAAATAAATAAAATAATAAATAAAAAAGTTTAATTCGCTTAAGTAAAATAAAATATTATTTTCTAAAAGAAATTGCTCTGCTAAAAATTTCAAGAGATCAAAATGTTTAACTCTTCCATTGGATTTGCTTTACTAAAATAAGAGTTTCAATAATTAAGTAGAGTTATTCTACTCTGTTAAAAATAATCTAATACATATAAGCCTATCTATAAGTATAAATAGCAAAACCTTTTTTATAATACAGTACCAAAAAAACGGCCTGTAGAAGACAAAAGAAAATTCACATTTGCGTCCTTTTGGTTGTCCAAACGACTAGATAGCAGGATTTACAAGCCTAAGACATGTCATCCTGGGATACTATATCTAAGCCTTTATCTTGTTACATTAGTATTATATGGCCCATTTTCTTTCCGAGTTCACCCGCAGAATTAAATCCAGTATTTATTATGCTATAATGTTGTAATTAATTACACTCCAGTTAGTATTTACATGAATTTTATCCTAGGGAAATGTTCGTTTTCTGTGTACACAATTTTATGTAACAATTCCTTATAGAATATTTACAAGGGTTCTCACAGTAGTTTAAAATAATTATTAAAGGATAGATCTGTTGCATCGATATTGCCAGCGCGAACAAATTGATTGTACCCAAGGATATGTCAAAATGAAAAATCTTAGGTTAGCTTGCGTTTCGAGCTTCTTCTGTCTCAACGCTAAGATATTCCAAACCAGAAAGCTTCATTAATTATTTGAGGTTATGTGACTCTATCTAGATACAGTCATGTCAGATGGTAAAAACAAGTGTTATGTTACGCGCATAACCATTCATTTTAATTGTAATTTTATGCCAGGTATTTTTGCAAAAACGACCGAACGTTTTCTGGGCCTACTAAGTTAGATAATAAGTCAAAAATAAAATAAAATATTTATTTGTGTGCCTGAAAGAGCATCTTTGTTGGAAAAGTCTGATCTGCAAGCCAAAGAATAAGGCTCGCAAAAAGGCGAGTCCACCCATCTTTCTTTTGTAGACGGCCATAGTAAATACCGCTAGAAAATTGGAAATAAAAATTATTTCTATGTGTTTTTATTAGAGTTATTCTCTGTAAAGTTTAAAGTTAATAAAACGTGTCTTTTCAGTATGGTGACGTCTTTTATTTACTTTTGGTACATGTATCATATCATATTCATCAGTGTATGCAGAATATGAAATAGTCACCATTCTTTAAAAAATTAATACCAAACGAATAAGGCTGCTAAAAGAAATATATATATATATATATATATATATATATATATATATATATATATATATATTTTTTTTTTTTCTTCTATTTGCAAGAAAATTGCGTTAAAAGTTGATTTAATCAATCATTAATAATTACAGTTACTAATAATTAGTTAAATCAACATTTTTTAATTAAAATAAAGTATATTTTTTATAATACATTATTTAAAATCCAGAAAAATAATACATCGTAAATTTAAATTTAAAACAAAATAAAAAGGAATTTTTATATTAACATAGTAAAAGATACTTTTTCTATAAAAACATTTTATTAAAAAGCTTGAAACTTTGTCTCTTTTTCCCTTTTTACTGGCGCTTCATCTTTAAAAATGTGATTATGAAATAGAGATCTGTGATAGAGGAAGAGTAAAGGAAATTAAATAAAAATATTTACCCAGTAATCTTACAACTTTTCGTTGTTGTCCAAAAATCTTCTCGGAGTGACATAAGTGACCCAAGATTACTAAAGCACATTGAGACATATAATAAATGTCACTAAATAATACTAAAAGTCAAAAATTTTGTAGAACACTAAAATTATATTTTTCGAAAATGATGATCAAATATTTACTGGAAGGCTGTTAAAACGATAAAAGAAGTAATTATGTACAACATATAATGAAGAATTAGCCTGAATTGACTTATTTGAAAAAATGTTTTAATATGGCATGAAGATGATCATACTGTTTAACTAGATTTATAGTAATTTTAACAGTCTTGGGTATAAAATACCTTGTAAAAAGGCTATAAATAAATACAAATAAATACAAATACAAATACAAAATAATGAATGGTACAGTGGGTTAGGCTTAATGTGACACCCAGGGTAACTGTGACATGTCCTGTTATAATTCCTCTAAACTAGTTTTTATCCAATCTAACTTTGGCATTAGGTTTTTGACAGTATTAAATATTTCGCGTAAAAGTTCGATATGATTTAAACTTCTTTAGAAGAATTATAACAGGACATGTCACAATTACCCTGGGTGTCACATTTAGCCTAATCCACTGTATGTCTTTAAGAGGTTAAGTTCATATACTTTCGTCTGATTTATTACTTTCCCCAAGGTCGGTCTGTATGTCCAGAAAATTTGTGAAAACTCAAGAACGCTTCGGGCTAAAGAAATAAATATAGTTAAATACTAAATTCACCTATAATCAGAAAATCACTCTTGGAAAATGCGGATATGTGTGCCTCCCAGGTCAGGTGGGAGTCGAGGGTTTAACCAATGTATTTTATTGATTTAGGATTATCAAAAGTCTGTAGGAGAATATTATATATTTTTTTCGTATTCAAATTTAATCTGTTTAATGTAAACGTGCTTGCTTTGGTCTCCGCACTTCTCACTTTCTCGAGAATAATTTTTACATCTAAATCTTTATTGTGTGTGAAAAGTAAATATTTTCTATATACTAGGGTGCTTTTTTTTTCGACTATTTTTTTTTCGGTCCCATCACGAAATTTTGTTGGAGGGACCCTAAAAAAAATCCCTCAAAATTTTAGCCCTTAATATTAATATTAAGTAGTGGACCAAGGCATGTAAAGATTTCCCATTGAAAATACACGTAAAATTGTAGGAAATTTAATTTCCTACAAAAATGGTCCCTGGCACTAAATAGCTAACATCAATATTTCTTGAGATATTAAATTCTAAAGTTTTTGTTATTTCAAATTATTATCGAGTAAAAATAATAATAATTTGAAATAACAAAAACTTATCTTAGAATTTAATATCTCAAGAAATATTGATGTTAGCGATTTAGTGCCAAGGATCATTTTTGTAGGAAATTAAATTTCCTACAAGTTTGTCATTTGAATATTTTTTGTAGCTCTTGTCAATTACGAGATAAGGACAGAAAAACGTAAATTTTATGAAAAAATTGGGTTTGGTGGCCCAAACTACCTCACCAGTACGAGTTATCATTATGCCGCAATGGGCAATTTTGTAGAGCATTCAATTTTGAGAAATACCTGTCTATGATCGAAGCGATGCCATAAAATGCCGCTAAGCTATAGAAATTTAAAGAAAAAAAATCAAAGTGTATTTTCAATGGGAAATCTTTAAATGCCTTGGTCCACTACTTAATATTAATATTAGGGGCTAAAATTTTGAGGGATTTTTTTTTTAGGGTACTTTCAACAAAATTTCGTGATGGGACCGAAAAAAAAATAGTCGAAAAAAAAAGCACCCTACTATATACAGTAAATATTTGATGTAAATATTTTTATGTAATAATTAATTATTATTAATATTTTTTTACAGTCACATAGTTGATAAATAACAAA